>JACJUY010008958.1:44406-59414 GCA_014220935.1 Platorchestia sp. MABIK | reverse complement strand
CAGTTTCAGTTTCAGTTTCGGTTTCAGTTTCAGTTTCAGATACAGTTTCAGTTTCAGTTTTAGTTTCAATTTCTGTTTTAGTTTCATTTTCAGGTTCAGTTTCAGTTTCGGTTGTAATTTCAGTTTCAGATCCAGTTCCAGTCTCAGTTTCAGTTTCAGTTTCAGTTTTAGTTTTAGTTTCAGTTTCAGTTTCAGTTAATGTTTCAGTATCAATTTCAGTTTCAGTGTCAGATTCAGTTTCAGATCGAGTTTGTATTCGAGTTCGAGTTCGAGTTCAAGTTTCAGTTTTAGTTTCAGTTTTGGTTTCAGTTTCAGTTTTAGTTTAAGTTTCAGTTTCAGTAACAGTTTTAGTTTTAGTTTTAGTTTCAGTTTCAGTTTCAGTTTCAGTTTCAGTTTCAGTTTCAGTTTCAATTTCAGTTTCAGTTTCAGTTTCAGTTTCACTTTCAGTTTCAGATTCAGTTTCAGTTTCAGTTTCAATTTCAGTTTCAGTTTCAGCTTCAGTTTTAGTTTCAGTTTCAGTTTCAGTTTATGTTTCAGTTTCAGTTTCAGCTCGAGTGGGAATTCGAGTTCGAGTTCGAGTTCAAGTTTCAGTTTTAGTTTCAGTTTTAGTTTCAGTTTCAGTTTTAGTTTCAGTTTCAGTTTCAGTTTTAGTGTCAGTTTCACTTTTAGTTTCATTTTCAGGTTCAGTTTCAGTTTCGGTTCCAGTTTCAGTTCCATATCGAGTTTCAGTTCCAGTTTCAGTTCCAGTGTCAGCTTCAGTTCATATCGAGTTTCAGTTTCAGTTTCAGTTCCAGTGTCAGCTTCAGTTGTACTTTCAGTTTCAGTTTCAATTTCAGTTTCAGTGTCAGGTTCAGTTTCAGATCGAGTTTGTATTCGAGTTCGAGTTCGAGTTCAAGTTTCAGTTTTAGTTTCATTTTCCGTTTTAGTTTCAGTTTCAGTTTTAGTTTCAGTTTCAGTTTCGGCTTTAGTTTCAGTTTCAGTTTCAGTTTCTGTTTCAGTTTCAGTTTCAGTTTCAGATTCAGATCCAGCTTCAGTTTCGACTTCGGTTTCAATTTCTGTTTCAGTTTCAGTTTCAGTGTCAATTTCAGTATCAGTTCGAGTTTGAATTCGAGTTCGAGTTCAAGTTTCAGTTTTAGTTTCAGTTTCAATTTTAGTTTCAGTTATAGTTTCAGTTTCAGTGTCAGTTTCAGTTCGAGTGTGAATTCGAGTTCGAGTTCGAGTACAAGATTCAGTTTTAGTTTCAATTTCATTTCTAGTTTCAGTTTCAGTTATAGTTTCAGTTTCGGTTTCAGTTTCAGTTTCAGATTCAGTTCCAGTTTCAGTTTTAGTTTTAATTTCGCTCATAGCTTCATTTTCAGGTTCAGTAACAGTTTCGGTTCCAGTTTCAGTTTCAGATCCAGTTTCAGTTACAGTCTCAGCTTCAGTTTCAGTTTCTGTTTTAGTTTTAGTTTTAGTTTCAGTTTCAGTTTCAGTTAATGTTTCAGTTTCAATTTCGGTTCCAGTGTCAGGTTCAGTTTCAGATCGAGTTTGTATTCGAGATCGAGTTCAAGTTCAAGTTTCAGTTTTAGTTTCAGTTTCCGTTTTAGTTTCAGTTTTAGTTTCAGTTTCAGTTTAAGTTTAAATTTCAGTTTCAGTTTCAGTTTCAGTTTAAGATTCCGTTTCAGTTTCAGTCTCAGTTTCAGTTTCGCTTTCAGTTAGTTTCAGTTTCAGTTTCAGTTACAGTTTCCGTTACAGTTTAAGATTCAGTTTTAGTGTCAGTTTCAGTTTCAGTTTCGGTTTCAGTCTCAGTCTCAATCTCAACTTCAGTTTCCGTTTCAGGTTCAGTTTCAGTTTCATTTCCAGTTTCAGTTTCAGTTTCAGTTTTAGTTTTAGTTTCAGTTTCAGTTTCAGTTTCAATTTCAGTGTCAGTTTCAGTTTCACTTTTAGTTTCAGATTCAGTTTCAGTTTCATTGTCAATTTCAGTTTCAGTTTCAGTTTCATTTTCAGTTTCAGTTTCAGATTCAGTTTCAGTTTCAGTTTATGTTTCAGTTTCAATTTCAGTTTCAGTGTCAATTGCAGTTTCAATTCAAGTTTGAATTCGAGTTCGAGTTCAAGTCTCAGTTTTAGTTACACTTTCAGTTTTAGTTTCAATTTTAGTTTCAGTTTCAGTTTCCGTTTCACTTCCAGTGTGAATTCATGTTCGAGTTCGAGTTCAAGTTTCTGTTTTAGTTTCAGTTACATTTTTAGTTTCAGTTTCAGTTTCAGTTTCAGTTACAGTTTCAATTTCGGTTTCAGTTTCAGTTTCAGTTTCAGATTCAGTTTCAGTATCAGTTTTAGTTTCAGTTTCGCTTTTAGTTTCATTTTCAGGTTCAGTTTCAGTTTCGGTTCCAGTTTCAGTTCCAGATCCAGTTTCAGTCTCAGTTTCAATTACAGTTTCAGTTTTAGTTTTATTTTCAGTTTCAGTTAATATTTCAGTTTCAATTTCAGTTTCAGTGGCAGGTTCAGTTTCAGATCGAGTTTGTATGCGAGTTCGAATACATTCGAGTGAATTCGAGTTCGAGTTCAAGTTTCAGTTTTAGCTTCATTTTCAGGTTCAGTTTCAGTTTCGGTTCCAGTTTTAGTTTCAGTTGCAGTTTCAGTAACAGTTTCAGTTTCAGTTTCAGTTTCAGTTTCAGCTTTAGTTTTAGTTTCAGTTTCAGTTTCAGCTTTAGTTTTAGTTTCAGTTTCAGTTTCAGTTAATGTTTAAGTTTCAATTTTAGTTTCAGGTTCAGTTTCAGATCGAGTTTGTATCCGAGTTCGAGTTCAAGGTTCAGTTTTAGTTTCAGTTTCCGTTTTAGTTTCAGTTTTAGTTTCGGCTTTAGTTTCGGTTTCAGTTTTAGTATCTGTTTCAGTTTCAGTTTTAGTTTCAGTTTCAGTTTCGGCTTTAGTTTCGGTTTCAGTTTTAGTATCTGTTTCAGTTTCAGTTTCAGTTTAAGTTTCAGTTTCAGCTTCAGTTTCGACTTCGGTTTCAATTTCAGTTTCAGTTTTAGTTTCAGTTTCTGTTTCAGTTTCAGTTTCAGTTTAAGTTTCAGTTTCAGCTTCAGTTTCGACTTCGGTTTCAATTGAAGGGCAAAAAGCACAAGTAGGCTAAGCGCAATTTTGCTGCATAGTATGCTCTGCAGCTGAGCACACTAAGCTTAGACGTTCTCGTATTCAAACATCAGAGCTGAAGTAGGCTAAGCGACACTACGGCATACTTCGAACGATGATAGATCTTGCCGCACTTGACTGTGTCAAGTAGGACAAGCGCACTTATTTAGAAAATGTGAAGACAAGCGCACTTATCTAGAAAATGTGAAGACAAGCGCACTTACCTAGAAAATGTGAAGACATTGAAAACGGACTTAGCTAGAACACCGATATAATGTTGAATTCAATTTCTAAATGCACATCACTGGCTGCGTTAAATTTTTGAGAAATTATGTTTGGATGATTTCAGTAACAACTTTCAATTTAGTGTGTTACATCATACTTGAAGGTTAGCACGTAATCAAAATTGAGGCTTCTCTGTATTTTTTAGTCATTTATCATTTTACTTTTATTTTGCAGAATTTTTACTTTTTTATGCTATTATGAGCAATGAAAAGTGTTTCTACGGTTGCATAAGAATCTTCATTTTGATTTCCATATCGATTTAGAAATTATTCAAGTCTGCAACAGTGGCGATATATATAGATACTCAATTGAGCACGTCAGTTTCGAAGTAAATTTTAAAAAATATTTATAAAATGAGCCACTGTGGATAAAAAGTTTTCATGTTCAGGGGTATTAAGTTCAAACTATTGTACTCTACTGTTCCTGTTATGGAAAATGCTCAATTAAAGTCTCATTTTGAGCAGCATTTACTGCAAAATTTTCCCTTAGTAGTAAACGACGATGGCGGGATAGTATGAGATCTACCCTCTGTTTTCTGGTATAGTATGAAATATCCCGTATATTGGAGTCAATTATCAGAGATGAGGATTACTTAGTTAAGGATAAATAAAACATTAACTAGACAAACTTGTTACAAAAGGCTATTCTGATATTATGTGGTTATTCTGTTATCAAATCTCATATCGTTTAATTCAGAAAGAAGTAAGTTGATCCTCGTGTTTTCTCATAGTTTCCAACAATATTGGAGGCACATTTTCAAGAAGATTTTGCTCTCCTAATAAGAAACAACTGAATTTTCACTGGAAATTACTTTGTTAAAATCACTTGAAAGTATTGTGTAATTTTTTTTTCGAAATATACATGTAGGAAATATGATTTCAATCTTATGCACTAAATATAACATCAGATCGTAGACACTTTGCAATTGTTGTTGAAAAAGAAAATGAAACCAAGAAATGCATTAGATAAATAGCTTTGTAGATGTTAAACCCCTGCGGTATATATCATATTTTATCGGCACCGAAACGACTATCTTCTCTACGGAAGTAGAACGCCAAAGTAGGAAGCGTACTGGTCCTAGGCAAAGGTCAGTTATGCCGTTTATTGTTGAGGTAATATACATGTTTATTATGTTATTTCTCCGCTTTAATGCTATTTTATGTACGTCTCCAAACTCTCTTCTAGAACTATTTTTTCAATTCATTTCATGACTTCCGGCTTTTGTGCACATTCAATCCTGCGTTCGAAAGCATCATTGTGCGTAAATTCCCCGTGNTGTTTTTTGTGAACTGCCATCATCGACGCTAGTCCTGCGTGCGTTTGAGTATCTATGCTACACTGTCTGTTACATGTTAAAAAAATGACCTCTGCTGCTCACCGTATCCTTCATACAGAGTTACCGTGTATATTTAACACGCGCGTGGGGTCTGAAGAGGGGATATTAAATTGAAACGAGCTTGGTTGAACGATATCTACTCAACTTGCTTGAAAGAATCTAATTTTGGATGCCTAATATAGAAAACAAACATGTTGGTATTTACCAAGCCTTTTTCTCTTTTTAGTAGAGAGTGGCTGACTATCATTGACATGAAACTATACAGGGGATGTACTGTACATGATAGGGGTTCCCCAGGCCCCTAGTCACGCCCGAGCTTTAAGTCCTTATTTTCCTCTCGTTTAGTGCCCAGGTAACATTCCTTGAGGACAGTGAACATACTACAGGCAACAACCCTGATTTGCCGCGTCAGCCTTTTTCACGCCAACTGCTGCGTACAGGGCTCGAGCCCGTGCATGAAGCACAGAACGCATGCGCTCTGTACACTCGGCCATTGCAAGGCCAAAACAAAGAAAATAAACAAATAAGACAAAATCTCAGCAGCGAATTAAAACATAATTGACCTTGACCGTTTTAATGATGTAGAACACATCTTCAAAAATCGATCTGAACAGTTCAATGAGAACTGCTCATGCAGCTACTAGGTGGAAATCAAATGAAAAGAACAAAGCCGTTGAGTGACATAAAAATTCAATGTGATTAATTCCGTACAGCAGTATCTAGGGTTGACGAAACAGTTTTTCTATGACATGGCATAACAAAAAATATACCTCTGATAGGGCGCAAAATTACTGATCCTAAAGGTTGTAAAGTTTTCGTCGCGAAATTCATAGCAAATAAAAATATGGTGGCGCAGTGCATACATGAGCATGACACAAAGGAAAGTACTTCAAAATTTAGCAGTAAAACCGTAACACCAAACCGCTCTGAGTTTTCTGAAAAAAACACTGCATTTCAAGCCTATGAAAACAATTAAAACGCTTTGTGAGTGAACCGACAGTTTCTCATGGCCCCCTGGAAACATTGAATCAAATAGATAGGCCGAGGGTGAATCACCAAGAAAGGCAAAAGGAAATTTCGTTCACCCAGCGTAGTTTAATTTGAATGACATGAGCCGAATCAAAAACTACAGAATATACTCGTGATGGTTTCTACATCCACAAAAAAGTTAAGGACGTAATTATTGTACATGAAAAAGAACCGGCAACCTCTATAAAGTGTCCAGTCTATAATCCTCTTAGAGCCTAGTGCAACTGGCAACAAGGCTGAATTTAACCATATATATCAATTAGTGACCCAATCCCAATACAAGTACTTACGTATATTCATCTGTTAATTAACACGCAGTGTGAACTCATCATTCATGGAGATATTTAACGGAAAAACATTTCTCCACGCTACATGAATTATTAAGGCAAACACCAACTCATGTAAATTGAAATCCATAATTGAAAATTTGTACTATGTTCTTTGGGTAGGTCATGGTTTTAGTAAGATCAAAAAAATGTTTGTACCTCAAAGCTCAGATTGCATAACATCTTATAAGTTTGCAGCTACGTTTCCATAACAACTATGACTTCACTGGGCAAGGGGATGGGCACCATGTAGTAGTATGAACGTGTACACCAAAAACCTATGCACAAACATGTTCCCATGTAACAAACATCCGTTAGCATATAATATAAGTCAGGAAAGAAATTCAAAATGTTAAAAATTCCAAAAGGAAGTATTAATGATGGTAAATAGATACCAGTGAACAAAAAAATAGATGGTTCGAACAGAGCAAATCAAAACAACACACTATTTTTATCAAACAAGTCCTACCTTATTTTCAGATTGAGCCTTTACATTTTCCTCCTGGGACCTCTACTTCCCATACACAGTAGTTTTACCCCTTCAAGGACATTTGGGAAAGAAAATGAGTAAATCTATGAAGCAAATGATATCGTTGATACTAGATGTAATGTAGGTTCCCTAGTTTCTCTTTGCCGAAATAAACTAAATCAGATAAACGTCAGATTAAAAACAAATTAATTCTACATTCAATAATCCATACACACTCCATTCTAATGGTTTCCTTATTCATTTCACATTTTTCACCTAAAAGGCAGATGATCATTCAATTTTTGCCTTTTGCACCACAAAGGTTATCCCAAGAGACGCTGAATCCACATTCAAGGTACATATTTGCTCCTACAAGCAGATAAAGTGTTGGGATGCAAGATCAAGAAGAAAGTAAATGTAAGATTGAAACAATACATAGCATCAGTAGACCACCGAGAGCTTGAATATTAGGATACGGTAGAAAATGTAGCTAACTAACAGAGATAAAAAAATAAATAAAAAAATATGGTCCTTAACAAAACCAAAAACGGCATTTCATCAAACATAGGGCTTACCTAACCATCAGCCCGGGCTCTAATACTGTCTCCCTAGGGGCGCTACTTCTGTCAAATACAACAGTTATATTACCCTGAGGAGCTTGAAATAATTCCAAATGCACCTATTTCAATACATTCTATAAATAGCAGGGAACTACGAACCTAGGTTCATATGAAATGAATTTATTTTATCAGAACTTGATGATACGCCCATCATTTGCTTCAAAATAATCAAGTAGCTTATAGTGCATGTTTGTTCATAATGAGTATTCGATTTACATACCACCTGAGGTCTTGTTCTGTGCTCAAATTTCAAACTGAATTAATGTACTGTTGCAGTAAATAAATAATATGGTTTAGATTATGGGTTTCTTCAACATAATATCAACAGCCGCACACGTAATTTCTGAGAGAACACTGGAGCTCTATTTTTCGATTTGTTCCAAGACAAGTAAAAATTAGTTTACTGACGACTTTCACACTAGGACCCATTTGACCACTGACAACCGGGTTGGGCCTTTTTTCTTAAGTCGGAGTAGTCCAAAGCTTCAGAGTAGTTGCTCCTGACGTCTTTGTGTCCGCTAATTCGGCCCTCGAGATCTCTGCTGGTATCTTGTTCTGATGACCTGAAAGTCGAAAAGATTTATTCATTCAATATTACATGAGAGAGAGAACTTAATTTTATTGGGAAGAATTTCATGACACTCTGTCTCGCTGCCCGACCGTGCAGCTCAACTTTCCGAATAAACGGACACTAAATACATAGACTTTCCTGGCACCCTTTATAGGGGTCAGGTAACGCTGTAGTTTATAACAATTTATCAATCACAAGCGTAACAAAGTACAGGAGGCTCACCTGAAGGATCTTCGTAGATTATGTTCAGGCGAATACATCTCCAGTAAGCCGGCCATCTTGAACACTAGGTTCCAGAAGCAGGGGTCGGTAAAGGTCCGAACCCGCAGAGCACTAGTGATGCGCCCGCGAAGACGGTCCAATTGAATCTGAGGTGGCAACGTGCCGCGGTCTCCGCTTTAGGTTGCTCGAAACCGTTGCCGTGGCTTCGGACTCGAGCAAGAAGATTAAATGAACGGTTTTAATTAGTTCATTAAGATAAGTTGCCAAGGATGTGAAGCACCCCCGCCATTGTTCCGCTTTGTCATTAATTGTCAGCGTAATTGCTTTTTTAGGCTTAGTGAATTCNTTCCAGCTTCAGCTTCATCTTCAGCTTCAGTTTCAGCTTCAGCTTCAGTTTCAGTTTCAGTTTCAGTTTGAGTTTCAGTTTCAGTTTCCGTTTCGGTTTCAGTTTCAGATTCAGTTTCAGTTTCTATTCCAGTTTCAGTTTAAGTCTCAGTGTCAGTTTCAGTTTCAGTTTTTGTTTCAGTTTTAGTTTGGGTTTCAGTTTCAGAATCAGTTTCACATTCAGTATTAGCTTAAGTTTCAGCTTCAGTGTTGGTTTTAGTTGATTTTTAGTTTCAGTTTCAGTTTCCGTTTCAGTTTCAGTTCTTTTTCAGTTTATGTTCCAGATTCTGTTTCAGTTTGATTTTGAGTTTCAGTTGCAGTTACCGTTCCAGTTTCAGTTCAGTTTCAGTTTTAGTTTCAGTTTCAGTTTCAGTATCAGTTTCGTTTTTAGTTTCAGTTTCAGTGTCATTGTCAGTTCCAGTATCAGTTTCAGTATCCATTCCAGTTTCAGTTTCAGTGTCGGTTTCAGTTTCAATTTCAGTTTCAGTTTCGGTTTTAGTTTTAGTTTCGGTTTCAGTTTCTATATCAGTTTCAGTGTCAGTTTCATTTTCAGTTTCAATTTCAGTTAAAGTTTCAGTTTCAGTTTAAGTTTCAGCTTCAGTTTCAGTTTCGATTTGATTTTGACTTTCATTTTCAGTTTTCGTTTCAGTTTCAGTTCATTTCCAGTTTTTGTTTCAAATTCAATTTCAGTTTCTGTTCCAGTCTCAGTTTCAGTTTGAGCTTCAGTTTCAGTTTCAAATTCAGTTTCAGCTTCAGTTTGATTTTGAGTTTCAGTTTCAGTTTTCGTTGCAGTTTCAGATTCAGTTTAAGTTTCAGTTTGATTTCGAGTTTGATTTTGAGTTTCTGTTTCAGTTTCTGTTTCAGTTTCTGTTTCAGTTTCTGTTTCAGTTTCTGTTTCAGTTTCAGTTCCAGTTTTAGTTTCAGATTCAGATTCAGTTTCAGTTTAGGTTTCAGTTTCAGATTCAGTTTAAGTTTCAGTTTGATTCCGAGTTTGATTTTGAGTTTCTGTTTCAGTTTCTGTTTCAGTTTCAGTTCCAGTTTTAGTTTCAGATTCAGATTCAGTTTCAGTTTAAGTTTCAGTTTCATTTACTGTTTCAGTTTTTCAGTTTCAGTTTCATTTTCATTCTTAGTCACAGTTCCAGTTTCAATTTCAGCTTCAGTTTCAGCTTCAGTCTCATCTACAGTTTCAGCACAAGTTTCATATTCATTTTCAGCTTCCGTTTCAGCTTCAGTTGCAGCGTCATCTTCAGTTTCAGCTTGAGTTTGAGATTCAGTTCCAGATTCAGTTTCAGTTTCAGTTTGAATTTTGAGTTTGATTTTGAGTTTCAGTTTCAGTTTATGTTTCAGTTCCGGTTTTAGTTTCAGATTCAGTTTCAATTTCAGTTTAAGTTACAGTTTCATTTTCTGTTTCAGTTTCAGTTTCATTTTCATTCTCAGTCACAGTTCCAGTTTCAATTTCAGCTTCAGTTTCAGCTTCAGTCTCATGTACAGTTTCAGCACAAGTTTCATATTCATTTTCAGCTTCCGTTTCAGCTTCAGTTGCAGCGTCATCTTCAGTTTCAGCTTGAGTTTGAGATTCAGTTCCAGTTTCTGTTTCAGTTTCAGTGTCAGTTCTAGCTTCAGTTTAAGTTTCAGATTCAGTTCCAGATTCAGTTTCAGTTTCAGTTTGATTTTGAGTTTGATTTTGAGTTTCAGTTTCAGTTTATGTTTCAGTTCCGGTTTTAGTTTCAGATTCAGTTTCAATTTCAGTTTAAGTTACAGTTTCATTTTCTGTTTCAGTTTCAGTTTCATTTACAGCCTCAGTCACAGTTTCAATTTCAGATTCAGCTTTTGTGTCAGTTTCATATTCCGTTTCAGTTTCTGTCTCAGTTTCAGTATGATTTTGTTTTTGAGTTTTTGTTTAAGTTTCAGTTTCAGTTTTAATTTCTGTTTCAGATTCGTTTTAGTTTCAGTACCAGTTTCAGTTTCAATTTCAGTTTCAGTTCCAGCTTCAGTTTCAGTTGCAGTTTCAGCTTCAGTTTCAGGTTCAGTTTCAGATTCAGCTTTAGTTTCAGTCTCAGTTTCAGTTTCAGTGTCAACTTTAGTTTCAGTTTCAGTTTTAGTTTTAATTTTAGTTCTTGATCCAGTTTCTTTTCTCTGTTTCAGTTTTAGTTTCAGTTTCAGTTCCAGTTTCAGCTTCAGCTTCAGCTTCAGTTTCAGCTTCAGTTTAAGTTTCGGTTTCAGTTTCAGTTTCAGTTTCAGTTTCAGTTACAGTTTCAGTTTCAGTTTCCGTCTCAGTTTCAGTTTCAGTTTCAGTTTCAGTTTCAGTTTCAGTGTCAATTTTATTTTCAGTTTCAGTTATAGTTACAGCTTTTGTTTGGGTTTGATTTTTAGTTTCAGTTTCAGTTTCAGTTTCCGTTTCAGTGTCAGTTCATCTTCAATTTTTGTTTCAGTTTCAGTATCAGTTTCAGTTCAAAGATCAGTTTCAATTTTAGTTTCAGTTTCAGTTTCAGTTTTAGTTTCAGTTTTAATTTTAGTTTCAGTTTCAGTTTCAGTTTCAGTTTCAGTTTCAGTTTCATTTCTGTTTCTGTTTCAGTTACAGTTCATTTTCAGTTTTTGTTCCATATTCAGTTTCAGTTTCAGTTTCAGTATCAGTTTTATTTTGACTTTCAGTATCACTTTCAGGTTCACTTTCAGTTTAATCCCAGTTTCACTTTCAGTTTCACTTTCAGTTTCAGTTGAAGTTTCAGCTTCAGTTTCAGTTTCAGATTGATTTTGGGTATCAATGTCAGTTTCCGTTTCTGTTTCAGTTCATTTTCCGTTTTTGTTTCAGTTTCAATTTAAGTTTTAGTTCCAGTTTCAGTTTCAGTTTCCGTTGCAGTTTCATTTCAGTTTCAGTTCTAGTTTCAGTTTCAGTTTCAGTATCAGTAACAGTTTCTGTTTCAGTTTCAGTTTAAGTTTCAGTTTCAGTTTCAGTTTAAGTTTTAGTTTCAGTTTTAGTTTCATTTTCAGTTTCAGTTTCAGATTCAGTTTCAGTTTCAGTTTGATTTTGAGTTTGATTTTGAGTTTCCGTTCCAGTTTCAGTTTCAGTTTTAGTGTTAGTTTCAGATTCAGTTTCAGTTTAAGTTTCTGTTTCAGTTTCAATTTCAGTCTCAGTCACAGTTTCCGTTTCAGTTTCATCTTCAGTTTCAGTTTCATCTACAGTTTCAGCTTTAGTTTCACATTCATTTTCAGCTTCTGTTTCAGATTCAGTCGCAGCGTCATCTTCAGTTTAAGCTTGAGCTTGAGATTTAGTTTCAGTTTCAGTTCCAGTTTCGGTTTCAGTGTCAGTTCCAGTTTCATTTTCATTTTCAGTTTCTGTTTCAGTTTCAATTTCAGTTTCAGTTTCAGTTTCAGTGTCAGTTTCATCTACAAATTCAGCTTAAGTTTCAAATTCAGATTAAGTTTTTGTTTCAGCTTCAGTTTCAGCTTCAAATTCAGCTTCAGTTCAGCTTCAGCTTCAGCTTCATTTTCAGGCTCAGTTTCAGTGTCTACATCAGTTTCAGTTTCAGTTTCAGTTTCTGTTTCTGTTTCAGTTTCAGTGTCAGTTTCATTGTCAGTTTCAGTTTCAGTTTTAGTTTTAGTTTCAGTTTGATTTTCAGTTGCAGTTTCAAGGACAGTTTCAGTTTCAGTTTGAGGATCAGTTTCAGTTTCTTCATCAGTTTCAGTTGCAGTATCAGTTTCAGATTCAGTTTCAGTTTGATTTTGAGTTTGATTGTGAGTTTGATTTTGAGTTTCAGTTTCAGTTTTAGTTTCCGTCTCAGTTTCAGTTTCAGTTTTAATTTAAGTTTCAGTTTCAGTTTCAGTTTCTGTTTCAGTTTCAGTTTCATTTTCAGCCTCAGTCAGTTCCAATTTCAGATTCAGTTTTCATGTCAGTTTCAGTTTCAGTTTCAGTTCCAGTTTCAACTTCGGTTTCTGTTTCAGTTTCAGTTTCAGTCTCAGTCTCAGACTTATTTTCAGTTTTAGTTTTAGTTTCAGCTTCAGTTTCATCTACAATTTTAGCTTAAGTTTCAAACCTAGATTCAGCTTTTATTTCAGCTTCAGTTTCAGCTTCAGTTTGAGCTTCAGCTTCATCTTCAGCTTCAGTTTCAGCTACAGCTTCAGCTTCAGTTTCAGTTTCAGTATCAGTTTCAATTTAAGTTTCAGTTCAACTTTCAGCTTCAGTTTCAGTTTCAGTTTGTTTTTGAGTTTGAGTTTGAGTTTCCGTTTCGGTTTCAGTTTCAGATTCAGTTTCAGTTTCTATTCCAGTTTCAGTTTTAGTTTGGGTTTCAGTTTCAGTATCAGTTTCACTTTCAGTTTTAGCTTAAGATTCAGCTTCAGTGTTGGTTTTAGTTTGATTTTCAGTTTCAGTTTCAGTTTCAGTTTCAGTTCATTTTCAGTTAATGTTCCAGATTCAGTTTAAGTTTGATTTTGAGTTTCAGTTACAGTTACCGTTCCAGTTTCAATTCAGTTTCAGNTCAGTATCCATTCCAGTTTCAGTTTCAGTGTCGGTTTCAGTTTCAATTTCAGTTTCAGTTTCAGTTTTAGTTTTAGTTTCGGTTTCAGTTTCTATATCTGTTTCAGTGTCAGTTTCATTTTCAGTTTCAATTTCAGGTAAAGTTTCAGTTTCAGTTTCAGTTTCGATTTGATTTTGACTTTCATTTTCAGTTTGCGTTTCAGTTTCAGTTCATTTCCAGTTTTTGTTTCAAATTTAATTTCAGTTTCTGTTTCAGTCTCAGTTTCAGTTTGAGCTTCAGTTTCAGTTTCAAATTCAGTTTCAGCTTCAGTTTGATTTTGAGTTTCAGTTTCAGTTCCAGTTTTCGTTGCAGTTTCAGATTCAGTTTAAGTTTCAGTTTGATTTCGAGTTTAATTTTGAGTTTCTGTTTCAGTTTCTGTTTCAGTTTCAGTTCCAGTTTTAGTTTCAGATTCAGATTCAGTTTCAGTTTAAGTTTCAGTTTCAGATTCAGTTTAAGTTTCAGTTTGATTTCGAGTTTGATTTTGAGTTTCTGTTTCAATTCCTGTTTCAGTTTCAGTTCCAGTTTTAGTTTCAGATTCAGATTCAGTTTCAGTTTAAGTTTCAGTTTCATTTTCATTCTCAGTCACAGTTCCAGTTTCAATTTCAGCTTCAGTTTCAGCTTCAGTCTCATCTACAGTTTCAGCACAAGTTTCATATTCATTTTCAGCTTCTGTTTCAGCTTCAGTTGCAGCGTCATCTTCAGTTTCGGCTTGAGTTTGAGATTCAGTTTCAGTTTCTGTTTCAGTTTCAGTGTCAGTTTTAGCTTCAGTTTAAGTTTCAGATTCAGTTCCAGATTCAGTTTCAGTTTGATTTTGAGTTTGATTTTGAGTTTCAGTTTCAGTTTATGTTTCAGTTCCGGTTTTAGTTTCAGATTCATTTTCTGTTTCAGTTTCAGTTTCATTTTCAGCCTCAGTCACAGTTTCAATATCAGATTCAGTTTTTGTGTCAGTTTCATTTTTCGTTTCAGTTTCTGTCTCAGTTTCAGTATGATTTTGTTTTTGAGTTTTTGTTTGGGTTTCAGTTTCAGTTTTAATTTCTGTTTCAGATTCAGTTTTTAGTTTCAGTACCAGTTTCAGTTTCAATTTCAGTTTCAGTTCCAGCTTCAGTTTCAGTTGCAGTTTCAGCTTTAGTTTCAGATTCAGTTTCAGATTCAGCTTTAGTTGCAGTTTCAGTTTCAGTGTCAATTTTAGTTTCAGTTGCAGTTTCAGTTTTAGTTTTAATTTTAGTTTTTGATCCAGTTTCTTTTCTCTGTTTCAGTTTTAGTTTCAGTTTCAGTTCCAGTTTCAGCTTCAGCTTCAGCTTCAGTTTCAGCTTCAGTTTAAGTTTCGGTTTCAGTTTCAGTTTCAGTTTCAGTTACAGTTTCAGTTTCAGTTTCCGTCTCAGTTTCAGTTTCAGTTTCAGTTTCAGTTTGATTTTGAGTTTCAATTCCAGTTTCAGTTTCCGTTGCAGTTTCATTTCAGTTTCAGCTTCAGTTTCTGATTCAGATTTAGTTTCAGTTTCAGTTTCATATTCGGTTTCTGATTCAGTTTCAGTTTCAAACTCAGTCTCAGTCTTAGTTTCAGTTTTAGTTTCAGTTTCAGTTTCAGTTTCATCTACAATTCCAGCTTAAGTTTCAAATTCAGAATAAGTTTTTGTTTCAGCTTTAGTTTCAGCTTCAGCTTCAACTTCATTTTCAGTTTCAGTTTCAGTTTCTACATCAGTTTCAGTTTCATTGTCAGTTTCATTGTCAGTTTCAGTTTCAGTTTCAGTTTTAGTTTCAGTTTGATTTTCAGGTGCAGTTTCAATGTCAGTTTCAGTTTTAGTTTCAGTTTGAGTATCAGTTTCAGTTTCTACATCAGTTTTAGTACCAGTTTCAGTTTCAGATTCAGTTTCAGTTTGATTTTGAGTTTGATTTTGAGTTTCAGTTTCAGTTTTAGTTTCCGTTTTCAGTTTTAGTTTCAGTTTCAGCTTCAGTTTCAGTTTCAGTTTCAGTTTTAATTTTAGTTTCAGTTTCAGTTTCATTTTCGGTTTCTGTTTCAGTGTCAGTTTCAGTTTCAGTCTCAGTCCCAGTCTTATTTTCTGTTTTAGTTTCAGTTTCAGCTTCAGTTTCATCTACAATTTTAGCTTAAGTTTCAAACTCAGATTCAGCTTTTGTTTCAGCTTCAG
>JACJUY010008958.1:0-33084 GCA_014220935.1 Platorchestia sp. MABIK | reverse complement strand
CAACTCCAGCCCCACCCTGTACTCCAGTGAACTCCAGCCTCACCCTGTACTCCAGTCAACTCCAGCCCCACCCTGTACTCCAGTCAACTCCAGCTCCACCCTGTACTCCAGTCAACTCCAGCTCTTCCCTGTACTCCAGTCAACTCCAGCTCCACCCTGTACTACAGTGAACTCCAGCCCCACCCTGAACTCCAGTTAGCTCTACCCCTACGCCGTGCTCCAGTAACCAGAACATCGGCCTAAGAGCATCAGACAGCAGAGCACATCAGCAGCGGTGCCCCACAACTCCTCACGACAGCAGATCGGGTCAAATCGACTCGCATGTGTCACTCCGCCTAACTTCTCATGATTCGAGGGGTGGGACGCCGTCTTTTGCTCGCCACTCTAAAGTCCACCAAACTGCTCGATTTTTGATGTGATTTTACAGCAAAGCGCCTTAAACCTCCTCACGGTGCAAGTTTTTAGTTGGTGTAGATACCAGGATTCTGTGACTTCTCTTTTGACGTTTGCATTTTCTTCAATCTTAAGAACTGAAGCTTAAAATGTTTTTCCTTTTCATCAGAAAAATTAGTTTTCCGGAGAACTTGGCTTTTATTTATCAATGCACTCCACGGTTTTTCATAAAATTCACCCTTCATTTCATCCGTGACGCATTTAATGATTTAATACCTTAGAAAAGCTACAAAAATTCAAAATTCCGCATACAGAGACAAAAAATTTAGAGTTGGAAATCTTCAAATCTAATCTATAGAGTTTTGTATGCAAGTGATGAAATATTTTCAGAAAATCACGGCGAACTTACAAATGTTTTGATAAGCTTTTAGAGCACAGGAGAGTCCGCCAAATATTTTATTTATTTTAGGCCGTCCCTGATTTTGCACGCGTCATTTATTCAACGACACACTGAATGCTCGGAGGACGTACTAGATGGTTTTGACATTGTACTGTATAGTGAGATGAGAAGCACCACAAGAGATGAATATAAATGCATAAAAACCATAAAAAATACGTTGAAATCGTAATAATTATGATTCCTGATTTTTTTTTCTATTCGTGTTCCAATTAGGGTGAGGTAGTGAGTTTTAGGCTGGTTTATAACAAAGTACTCATTTATTAACGAAAATATTTACTTGGACCTTATGCTGTTTGAATCTGTAAATTGTTGCTTTCTTGTTTATTAAGTCACACCGAAATTTTTTTTATTGCATCAAATTTAAATTTATGACGCTTAGTAAGCGTGCTGTTAGAGCAAAAATGAAATTTTGGCAAGAATACGTTGTCATTTATCCGTGTGAAACAACTTGCTTGCGAAGTGCTGTGAAACTGTAGTGGAGGACGCTTACTACAGCAAAAAAAGAGGAAAACTGTAAGTTGAATGTTACCTAATGATGATAAAAATTGAGCTCTTATGATGTTGTTATAATAAAAAAATTTTTGATGGCTAACATATGTGTTCTAAATTGTCAATGAATACTCACTTATTGCTGGATAACTTTTTTGGAAGGTTTCGTAGACTATAAATCGTCTAATTCTACATTCCAGTACCCCACTTGATCCTCGGACGCTGGGAACTCAAAGGTCCACCTAACAAGAAAGTGTAGAAAATTTCGCAAAATAAGCTGGAGGAGAGAGAGGGATATGGAGAAGCGGCAGCGAGGGCTGACGGGTGCGCAAATTGCGTTAGAGCGCCACTCTCGCCTTATTTGGTAACTAAGCGCGCCGTCTTTGATCGGAGGCTGCGAGGTGTGGGGCGGTGAGGTGTCATGTTGGGGCGCTGGGGTGTCGTGTGGGAGTGTTGCCTGCACCGGGGTGCGCGTATTGTGGTAGGGGATGTAGGCTGGTCTTCTACAATGATGTGTTAAATAGGGGCACAGTAATCCGTAAACATCAGTGAGGTGTTAACTAGGGGTAAAGTAATTCCCTAAACAGTGATGTGTTAACTGTGGGTGCAGTAATTCCACAAAAAGTTTCAGAGGAGAGATGAGGATTGTTTTTTTTTCGTGTGAATGTACTAGAGTTAATATTAAGAGTAGAATAGGCGTAAGTTTAAGCCACCCTCACCACAAAAAAGGTGTTTCAAAGAGAGGAAGGAGGAAATCACCATTTAATATCGACTGGAGGGAACCGGGAATCTATGCACAAGGTGCCTAACAGTACAAGTTATTCACCTTGAGAAATAGTAAGTTGAGAAAGAAGTTTAGGAAACAAGATAAAAGTTAAAGAAGTAGCAGGTTCTGAAAAACAGGAAAGCTTTGAATCGATAAAAGATGGTTCATAACAAAACAAAAAAACTGTTCTATTTCAGCACCTAAAGAAAGCCCACCTCATCTTTAGCTCGGGACTTCACATATTCCCTATGAAACGCAAATTATCATAGATACAATAGCTGTAACCCCCTGAGGGAAATTTAATGTCAAATAAAAAGGCTTGTTAAGGTAGCTCCATAAATAATTGAGGTTGCTGCCTTTAGAACTTGGATTTGTGTGAGTTAGGATTGCTGCATAAGAGGGTAATCGTACCTGACTTTACTGAAACAATCTCCCAATCGGAGAAAAGTCCAAAACATGAGGTCATTTATCATTTGATAAACGGTTCTCACGTTAGTTTCTAAGAACACAAACCGAATTTAACACGTTTTCTGAGATGGGTTAAGCTGAAGTTCAATATTCAATTCAAATTTAAAGTCAACTGTAGTAGGCAAGTTTGAAAATAGCAAACTGGATCGTGCCATCATTTAGCTTACATCAAGTTTTTATAAAAATTGAGTTAGGGACTGCAGGTCGGTCAGCAGCATTTTGAAAATCCCCTCAGTGACCACCGGTGGGTCCCTTTGTAGGAAACGTTAAATTATTTGAAAATCTTCTTGTTGTACTTTCACCTCGCGTGTTGCTTTCCAGGCGAGTTTCACTGCTTGGTAAAGAGGGCGGTGCATTCATCAGACCATAATCTGAAACTTGTGACAACTGAAAACAATCGCAGCAATCAGAGCAAGAAACTTTACGAGAGCTATAGTGACTGAGACTAGATCGGTGGCAGAGGAACCTGATGTCCTCCGGAGGAAAAAACAATGGTAAGTATTTTGAACTCGGATGTTGAAATAATACAACGGGAAGAATGAAGAGAAGTCAAACTCCTCGAATGCTCGTGCAGCGTCCTTCCAATGAAGGGATAAATGGCGAAGTTAGACAAAAGGTAGGCTAGTAGGATTCCAAGCCCCTGGGAGATTAAAGCCGAAAAAAAGAAGAGATGTTTCGAGATCAATGGGTGAAGAAGATGGTCAGAAAAATGTTTTATACTTGAGGTTAATATTGAAGAAAGAATTTGGGTCTAAAAATATCTAAAAGTTAACCGAACTTTTGGTTTCAAAAATATCTAAAAGTTAGTCAAATTTTTTGGGGGTAATGTATGTTGAACGACTTGCTCAACATCATTGCAAAAATTTCGGTCAAAGAAGAAAGAGTAAAAAATATACACAGTCATTCGAAGACATGGCCATGCGCTGTTGGAGTCCTATACGGCCTAAGCTGAGGGCAGCAACGGAAGAATGTTCCGCCCGACTAGTTCCTGTAGCTATATTTATTTCATATACAATTGGGTATACGTGAAACATTTCCAATGAATTAGCGAAGTCAAATTGAGACATAACTAATAATTAATGCGGAAATATTAGTACATGAAATAATGTCGGACGACCGATATAAAGTAGTATACTTGCAATAATGTCAGACGACCGATATAAAGTATAGCACTTGAAACATTGCCAGGTATCCAATATGATGTATAGTGTGTGAAATAAATGACATTCCCTTAAAGTATGAATATCAGGTCAGAAAGTTAAGCATTTAACAATGAAGCATTTAGATAAATATCCCTTTCTGAGACATCCCTCCGCATAAGCTCAAAGTCCGTTGAAAAAGGCGTCATTGTTTCATTTCTTGTGTTCTTGTGTTTCAAAGCCAATAAATATATCAGATAGAATATTGTTGAAGCTTTTGATTTCGTGCCTGATTTTTTGTAAGCCTTAACTTGAAATGCAGGGTGCCTGCTGCATTGATAGTTTACGCTGAGTTAGCTTGAGTTATGCTTATGAGATTGTACGAATTATATACTCATCTTTAGTGTGCATGCTACTAGTTCGATGACCTTTATACTAGGTTTACATTTGTGAATTGGATTGCAATGTTCGGAACGCACACGTTTTAGAGAAGAGCTCACACACAGTCAACTTGAACTGCAAAATTCATTGTTTTCTCTCATAAGTTCCAAACGTCTTTGTTTTCTTGTTTATTCAATGAGATCTTGTCCTAAGGGCTTTTATTTTTCACTGTACGGAGGCAATGATAATGAACTCAGTCTCCACATGCACGAGTAAACCTCACAAATGATTGTGTTCTGAATGGCTTGCAGCACCAGACAAGGGCAATCGCTCGGGGTACGCTCTGACGTGAACACACCGTCACTATGAGAGAAAAATTTGGGGGGAAATGTTGACAGTGCAGGCAAAATGTGCAAATCAATGTACCCTATTTTGAATATCTTTTCTGCTAAGCAGTTTAGTTTTGAAGGTTATAGCAAAGAAGAACTTAAAATCATTTTAATGAAACGTTTCAAGCCTCCGCTAATCATCAGTTATCCTCTGTAAAAACAAACAATACATGCAATGAATAACAATACAAAAAATTGACAAAATTGTTCTTCAAGTATTCAAAATTGGTGTCTAAACAAAACAATGACATAACGTAAAAAAAACTAATGAATCGAAATATCAGAATTTCACTATCCAGCATCGTAAACGCGAGTTAAAACGGGGAAAAAGTTTATAGGAGTACAACTAAAATGCGGAGCGGTCATAAAGAAAGTTAAATAGATAAAATAAAATCTTATCAAAGGGAGAGGAAGAGGGGAATGAGTGAGAGAGAAAGAAAGAGAAGAAAAAGAAAGGGAAACAAGGAACAGAGAAGAGGAGATAAGAAGAAGAAGAAAAAATAAGAAACATTTCTTTCAGAGACTAGTAAAAATGGAATCGAATGCGAACATTGTTGCACTACTAGGTCCCTATAATTTTTGAAGGGGTAAGCACTTTGCACATCATTCAGGGCTGGTTTCAATTTGTGTATATACAGTGACTCTAGCATGCACAGCTCACAAGAATTTGAAGCATAGTCCATAATTTTAAACTAGTCGTTACTGATAATTTGTTCACAGGGACCTTATACAATGCTGCCTAATGCTGGAATGGGAAGGTGCTCCTGACCGGCGTCCCGTACGATGGCTTCTTCCGGCATGCTCTGCGAATCTCATAAATAGTGCTCGGTGGGCTGATCCCACATACCGCGATACGCAATGCTAACAACTAAATTAATAAATGAGAGATGATCGCAAGCCCTTAGGTAGGTCATCTTTAAAGCGAAAGAAAGATCCAACAGTGAATTCATTCAATAGAATTATGCTGTTCCGTGTAGGGGTAATATGAACGGGCAATTGTACACTGTTCAGGTAAACACACGTACACGGTTAATTGTAAATACCCGCGTCCTCAACGACGCGCCGCACAAGGAAGATCAGCGGGAGATGCTGCGGTGTTATCACTTCATCGCTGTGCCTGCGCGTTCTAATGACGCGCTTCCGCTGTTGTTGTTCCCCTGCGGTCCTCAGAACACAGGCGCATTTCCTACCAATGATCGTTGTGCAGTTTTGTAGAGCCTCGTGTGGAATACAAGCGCTCTGTCACTTTAGGAGTACAGGCGCTCTGTCACGTTAGGAATACAAGCTATCTGTCACGTTAGAAATACAAGCACTCAGTCACGTTAGGAATACAAGCTCTCTGTCACGTTACGAATACAGGCGCTCTGTCACGTTAGTACAGGCACTCTGTCACGTTAGGAATACAAGCTCTCTGTCACGTTAGGAATACAAGCGCTCTGTCACGTTAGTACAGGCTCTCTGTCACTTTAGGAATACAAACATTGTGTCACGTTAGGAATACAAGCGCTCTATTGCTTTAGGAGTACAAGCACTCTGTCCACCCAAAACAACTATTTTATGGGAAGAATCTTGATTTTAATCGATTGAAAATAAATAATTCGGAAACGATGATTATTCAATATGAAAAAAAGAACTAAAATACAGTTTTCCCGAAACTGACTTCGTTTCTTAGTTGGTACAAATAAGCAGCGGTCAGACACATAACCTAAAGCCCCTTTCAATGAAGGAGTTCGGTGCAGTAGCTGTTACCGTGACCTGCGGTAGTCTTCACGTTTGTTTGATCATCCATATGTACCAGTCATCTAGTCCCATGGCAGTCGGTGCGCCAGTTTAGAGCAAGAATTAAAAGAGACAAAGGAAGAGCACCAGCCACTAATTTACCTTTGCGTCATTGAATAAATATTTCCTTTTTTTCCTTAGTTTTATTTTAAATAATTGACGACTCTTCTACGTTACAGTCTAGCGGTATGCACATTTTTTCTACGAAAAGATGACCAATCGCTGAACAATGTGATGAAAAACTTATATTGAATTATGGATTTACCAATCGTAATGTATGCAATGTTATTCCTACGCTTTGTGAGATAATCTATAATTGAATCAACTTGGGCATAAAAACGGTGCAATAATTTATCTACAGTATATCTGCACAATTACAAAACACTGATATTGTAGTTTTTTGTTATTCTTACTTGCTTGATCGTCTGATTATCACCGTCCATGCTCGGCTTTTAGTAATAACAGAGGACAAAATTCGGCCCCCAGTTCTCAATTGTAGAAGAGGAGGGTTTTGAAGAACTTTCTTCTACTAGGACTTAAAATTAGGGAAAATTCAACTTTCCTTCTCACTATGCAAATAATTCGAGTCTTCCATTAATGCGTGGGGAGACATTTACCTTCTTCTTGGTTGAACGAATAATAATCCAAACGCTATATTCTTCGTACTTTCTGCTAAGAATGTTCATTTCTCTAATAATATTTCCAATTGACGTTTCAGCAAGTCTTACGCAAGTGTTTTTTACTATTGAATTATATAACCTCCGTAAAAAATGCCTTTTTATCAACCAATTTCTGGATAGGGAAATTCGTTTCCCAAACCACATGACCTATTCTGATGATAGTTTAAATATATAATATCTATAACACTCGCTTAATCTTGCTTATTTATATACTTGGTTGTTTCCCCGCTTGTTTGTACTGTGTACACTGGAGAAAATTCAACTTTCTTTGCATACTGCAGACAATTTAAATATTTCAGCTTTACGTAGGGAGAAATTTCCATTATTTGTAGTTCAGCTCATCATATTAATTTCATCCGATATATAGAACGTACGGTTCTCTGTAAATATTCATTTTACAAAAGATAACCACCATTGTTTATTCAGCACGTTTTTAAAATAAATTTTCAATGGTATTGGATAACGTCAGCCTTCATAAAAAGTACGAAAAACGACAGACTTCCTGGTTTCGAGATGCAGGTGGTATTTTTCATAGTATTTGTATAAATTATAATTGTTAGTACAAAATTAAATAAGCCGAATTACAAGATATGCATTTTAATGTAAGTAACATTTCAATTAGTGCGATATCAATCATTATGAGCATACTTAGTTATCTACATCAGTCGCAATTTTGTGACTCTCGATCCTACTTAATGTGGACGAAGACGAAAATTGAAGCATTTGAACTTATTCATATGTTATGGGGAAACACGACAAGCAGCGTCGAACCAAAGTGAAAGTTCTATTTTATTGCACAGGATGTCGCGTATAAAACTGATCTTCATGACATGCTTACATTGCGAAATGAATGTAATCTACGAGTTTTTTAGTACAAGTTTTTACTTCTGACTGGTTTGCGTTGTGAGGAAGGAAAATACAATAAGTGGTTCAAAAATATCCCGAGTTACTAAGCAAAAGTAACCAAAAAACTTTTCCAAAACTAATAATTTTCAATTTGAAGATGACGCTGAAAAAAATTGCATCTGCCTCCCATCAGCAAACAGAAATATTCCGAAAAGGAAACTCCCTAAACATAGAATAAGGTTTCCAAGGGATTCCTTATACATCAGTCCCCGAATTTAATCGGGCCTTTGAGTAGGTGCATTTCAACCGGTCTGGTTTAGTAGTTATAAGAAATAATTTTACTAATGTAATACTTGTGAAGTATTTTATACGCGTATCAAATATGATGAGAAACATAATATAAAATCGATGTAGAGAACTCTACAACAACTCTTTCTTGCTGAGGTGAACTAAAGCTCTTAAGCAGAGATCGTTCACTGATGTACACTTTTGTACACTTTGGCATTCATGTTTGTTGCGTGTGATCATAGATGCACAGCGCAGTAAGACTACATCAGCGTAAGCGGAGCTGTCGCTTTGAGAATGTTTTCGACTGCAGTCTTCCTTGATGTGAAAACTGAAACCAGTGAATTGATATCCTCCTTCGTAAAAGGGTTATCTTTCTTTAACCAACTTTGTACGATCTCTATAGCTACATTAATGATCATTGTAATGTATGTACTGGTGCTTGTGTGGGAAAATTGATTACTATAAATATGTATCTTTGGTGCCTGACTGTGAATGGAGCCTGACGACACGACTCTGGAGAACATCGGGGAATTGACTCGTTTCTATAACCATATTCTATTCTGGTAGATATTTGAAGGCCAAGTCCTTCTAATTTAGCACCATTAGAAATTATCATAACGATGTACGTGATGTGCGTCATACGGAATTGATAAAATTCTCACACAATTTTGTTTTAGCTCTCGTATCCAACCATTTATGTACCTCCTTATACCTTCACTCAAGTTTACGATGTCATTTCTCCGGTGGCGTGGAACAAATCCAATCGGCACTGGTGGTATATAAGGTTAGTAATTCACAAGTCAAATGGTTCCGTAGGACTGAACAAACGTATAGACACTTAAAATATGGCTAAATTTTGATTGTCACACTTTCAATAGATCTTCTAATGATCGACCTCAGCTTTGCCGCGTCCCATGCGGCATCTTTATAACCTTTTACAGACTTCGTCAGCCCAGTTTGACTCGTCTAACATGACACGGTGTCTATTGGGCTAGATTATGCGCTTAGGGATGAAGCAGTTCACAGGAACACAGACGAAATGACGTTGTGCTGTTCTAATTTTGATGTACGTAATCATGAAAAAAACATTGGGAAATAATAGGAACGATAGCTTAAAACTTCGAGACAGTACAAAAAGCTAAAATGGCGAGGAAACTGAAAAACAAAAAGCAGTGTTTCTAAAAGCGGGCTGCTTTGCATCGTTGTTCTGATTACAGTTCGAGCGAAATTACAATGTTTTCTCGTTGATAATGGTTGATAATGCTAGAAAAACGTCTCATGTTAATATTCTGAAGGCGCGAACAAAGAGAAATTTGCTAACATCAGAGCACTAAGTTATGATGAACAAATCTGTATGGAGGGAATCTCAGCGTCGAGAATTTCTCTGGAAATAGCTGATATTAGGGCAAATCTCGAACAAGACTGGCCCTCATCGAGAGATGAGGGCTTCGAGGAATTTAGGAAATGTTGACGCGTGTGTTGCAATTGTTGCGGAGGCGGAGTGGGGAGGGAAACGAGGCAGCTTGTCCGCATCAGCAGTTTTGGTGGGGCACGAAAATGTTGTTGCTATCAGAGCTCCATTGGAGGTCACTCGACTGGAATGGGGGAGGTGGAGCCCTCGTGGGTGGGGAGGGGATGGGTGACAATGAGTTGAAAGAGAGGCAAAGAAAACGACTGGGCCGAACGCCTTTAAGGGAGAAGCGGAACATAAATTCACCAAGATTAGCTATTCGACTAACACACAATGAAGTTAAGAGTAAACATATATCCAAGAATTTATAAATTGGTTAATTAGCCCAGATGGCTATTTCATGCTTATGTGAGAGGGAGTACTCGATACCGGAAAACGTACACAGCACTGACCGATGCTTCTTTCAAACATAACAGCGGATGTATTAAATTTCGCTTGTTGACTTTATTTTTAATTTCTAGGAGGGTCCGAGGAACTCGTGACTATTATTCTCCATAGCGAATGACGCAGAATAAAGACACAGTAACCCAAAAAAACTGGTATAGTTGGCAAAAGATGTAAATAGAATTGTGAAGATTTGTTGTGAGGTCTTGCACGGAGCTTCTCAACGGCTTTACATGACGTAAATGATATATTTGTACTTGATAGCAAATTATTTTGTTCTCATAGCGACACAAAAAACAATACGTTTGTTCTGTCCTTTCCTTGGTCTCTCAACTGATATTTTCCAACGTTACGACGCTTAGCGAACTAAATGCAGTTAATTTTAGAACTAACTTGTTAGGTTCCGTTCGACAACTTTAGCCCCCCATCATTCTTCGAAGTTTATTTTTTGCCTTCCATCCGATGACACGTATTCCTGATTATATATATGCTCTGTAGATATCCGTAATTTCTGTTTCATTAAAATTGTGTAAGCAATCTAATACAATTCTGGAAATAATAAAAGCCTGCAACACAAAGTTTTTTTAATGTTTTTTTGTTCAGAGGATACGATGTACAATCTTGGAAAAGCTACAGTGAACCTTTTTTGCTCGAGTGATTTCTGTTTTTGGTTTAAAGTGTGCGCCCCACCGAATAAATTTACGAATTTAATTATATTAATCATATTTTACTTTAGATTTGAAGCAATCTGAGCCAAATGAAAAAAAAGGAAGTTAGATTACAATGATATATCACGACCAATAGTGCTCCGACTTCCGTTAGAAACAAGAGGGCCTTTATAAATTCTTTCGAAATGAATGTTTCTCCAGGTCTCTATACAAGGTATGTACTATTTTTTCCTTACGAAACTCATTCGAAATGAATAAGTTCGAATAACATTGATAAATGATAAAAATGAGTTTTTTCTTGACCTCTCTCAGATTTCAACAACGTATTCACTTCCCTTCCGATGTACCGTCATGAAATTACCTCCTTTGGCATGCCAAGAATCTTCAAGAATCTGGTGGTGTCTTCACCTTGGCGGTGAAATTCCATTTTACTTCAGACGTTGCATCATAATATGACCCCCATTTTGCCAAGCCAAGGACGTTCAAGAATCTGGTGGTGAAATTCTGCTTCAGACACGTCACGATACGACCCCCATTTTGCCAAGCTAAGGACTTTCAAGAATATGGTGTTAAAATTTCACTTCAGTTCAGATATTGCGTCATGATATGACCCACGGTATCGAAGATATGGCCCCCATTTTGCCGTGCCAAGGACCTCCAAGAATCAAGAGGTGCCCTGTCCCGCTCGCCTCCCTGGAGTCGTGCGCTCATTTCGGGCGGGCAGCGGGGGGCAGTGGCGCGGATAACAGGCAGCGCCGTCCAACCTACCGAGATTTTATGCTTAATTTCCTGCCTTAATTGCCGTGAAGCGGTGGCGGGGGACCCCAAGTATAATTGGGCGGTCTTCAGATCTGGGGGAGAGGGGCGAGAGGAAGTCCTAGGAACTATACATCGCGGAGTGGGGGGTATGAAGAGGCTGGATTTTGTCGGATGCTGCACAAAAATTTCTACTTCATCTGTGTTCAAGACGGTTGTGAAGCGGGTAGCTCACAATTCATTGATTTCCTATGCAACATTATGACTCTGCAACTTCAATTTAAAATGAAAACTTTCTGGAATTGTTTGACTTCGCATAGCCGAGGCTCAAACTTTAAGGTTCGTAGGTACCTTGGTTCAACTCTGATCTGAGCTTCATATTTCGTGCAGGAAGTTTGACTTAAGAATCTACAAGTCAAAATCGCAATTCTATGAGGAAGGAAATCGAAGACTGAATGATGATTATCCAGCAGAAAGCGAAATCCATTGCAGAAAATAAAATGTAATAACCACAGAGTGCAATAGAATTCTGCTGATTGCATAGTATTCCGTAAAAATATCAGTGAGCACAGCACATAATTAAACCCTACTAAAAAAAGAAGTGTGAAACTTCATGTAATATTTGAAGAATGTCTCAGCGCTCAGGTAAAAAAAATGTTTCAGATAGCAGAGCTACTAGAATAGTACTTTCAAATTGGGATGTGTATTTCACGTAACATTTGCCATTACAACAAGTGGAATGGAATTCGTTTTATAGTTTGTCGTAGAAAAGCGAGGTAACTATCGTCGCTCTGCTGGTTCATCTACGGAGGATGTGAATGAAATTCGCTAATATGAGCCTGGCTGATTTTTTAACCTTATAATTTGAAAGTATGATTTAATCCAAAATTGCAGCAATAGAAATCAATGATCTCAAATGTTGAAGTATAAACATTTTTAAATTCTTAAACATCTTGAAAAATTTTACTCACTAAGCATTTTAATTTTAGTTATTGTTCTTATGCGCGTGACTTTATTTTTACATTCTGATCGTGAGATTTATAATTATAATTATGCGATAACGCGGAGAATATCTAGCAGAAACATCTTATAATGTAATTTGTGTCATAGTCATTCGCTTAAGACTTTTGAGACAACTTCATAAAAGTATACACACAAAATTCGATGTATTGAAGTCATTCTCCTAGAAAGTTCCAAGATAACTTCGGAGAGTTACCTCAAAATAAGTCGGTCGCAGTCATTCGCAAAAATTTTTCGAGACGTCTTTATGACGGCGAAACCGCTGTAACATTGATAAGGTATAGCAAAACCAAATACTTGTGCTGTTTCTAGATAACTAAATGTACCTCCGTACGCTTCTGCGCAGTATATTTCCACTATCGACAAGCAATCAAAATACGCATGTTTGCATCACTGAGGAGGTACGAACGCTAAAAAATGACGCATGGATACCACTCATTTAGGCACTGAACAGCACGCCAGAAAGACTGCAGTTGCAGAAAATGTTGACAGAACACAAAAACAGCCTAAACCGCGGGAAAAGCAAACGGGTGTGTCGGGAGGTGCTGGAACACTTATGACATGCAGCGTAGCAGAGGATGGAGAGCAGCGCAGCGCATCTTGAGCACTCGAAGGCTCAAATAAGCGGTAACTGGAAGCTTTGAGAGCCGCCATACAGAGGGGTCCTGAACACTTCACGCGGGAGAATCAACACTGCGCGCATTAAAAGATATAAGAGACTCTATTCATACAGCCCTGCTGTCAAAACATTTCTCCGGCTCATTGAAGCAGTATTTGATCATAACACTATTGGTCCTTGAGGGGCGGGACCAGCTCCGAATCTCATTGGGCACACAAAAAGCTTCTCTAAAAAGCAGCGCGCCTCTACAGACGGAAATACTACACCACCGCAACGCGGGCACCTTCCTTGTATGGGTGTCCGCACCAAGCAAGGGAACGGCGCGTAGTTTTGCGGGGATTGTGGATCAAGTCAGAGTAAAGTGCTTGTAAATTTGTCGCGTTTTGACGATAAATTGGGCGCGTACTGTCGATCCTCGAAGTAATTTCCTCTCCAACTTCCTATATTTCTATAATCGTATACGACTATGATTACAACTTCCAGTTATTCATAACTTGAATAAAGTATCATATTACTTTAAAAACTGGCCTGAATTTTTGTTCGTATATGTTGAAGTTTGCTTAAGATGATGTTTTTAATTCGAGGATCGACTGTATGTAGGAGACACAATCAAAAACGGAAGGCGCATTTGCGCCCAGGCAAAACATTCGATGTCGCTCATAAATTTTGCAGCAAAAAAGCGTTCCAGTCTCAAAATCATATTCTATCGTTAAACTATTCACTTTACCCATGTAGCCTCTGCGGCAGAGGGGCTCGAGCAGCGCGCAAGTCACATCGCTCTTGTGTTGCTCACAGAAATTTAACTTAACCTTAACCCAGCTTAAAAAAGTTCTAACTTTGCTGCTGACACGTAGAATGCATGAATATTGAGTGCATCCACTGAGTGCTACAGCGCGACAATACTGTTGAAAAGAATTTTCGACAACTACATGTATGTCAGTGATCTGAATGAGCCATCAGTCGCTTTGCATAATTACCCTGAGTATTGTCGACTTTAACATCGCGATTCATGTCATTGATCAGAGACGGGGTTAAAGCATAACCCATGTACAGCCTCTAATTACTCCGTGTACAGGAAACCTTGCTCAGGTGGTCAGGAGCAACAGTCTTACGTTTATCAGTTGCTAATCAGGAACCGGATTTTCTAATAAGCTGCGTTTCGAGCTGCAGCTCGTAGCGTAGCTAAGTCAACTTAGAAGAACTTACTCTGTCAGTTGTACAGCTACGACTACGTACATTGTGTGAACAGCTAGTGCCAGAGCTTCTGAGGAAAGCCAGCCAATATCCTCATTATTGCATTGAGTAATTGCTCGAATCCGGAAATTTGAGATAGAAAATTTCATTTCCTGATCGGAAGACACATTTTGCTCACTTGCGGCCTTCCCTCCAGAGGAGAGGTGCTGGTATTTAGCGTCAATAAACTGAGTTCCGCCATCACGCTCCGCTGGGCCACTATGGAGGGCCCATTCTTGGAACACTTCACTCCTGCAACCAAAGAAGATTACCGGCGCCTGCGAAAGCTACACGCCACCTAGTTCTCACAAGCACAAAGATTGGTCGTTCACACGACACAAAATCCCATCATGAAGCTCAGGATTACCAGTGCAAGTGCGCTCAAGTGCAATGAATTTGGCCTCCGAATGGTGCTCTGAATTTTGTGGCTTAACTTGGCATCGCTCAACTGTAGAGGCAGCAGCGCTCTCGAGTGTTCGCGATGATCCTCCGTGTTTGTGGGCCTGCTCAACCAGCGCGCTCGCCCGCCACAATTGCCCACTTGGCCTTCCATAATTATATTCTCACTAGCTTGAAAGAAAAACCAATACCTGTAATATGACTTTATATGAATAAAATTTCAATTCCCTGCTTGGTAGATCTCTCGATCGATAATCGCCAAGTTTTCAGCTAATATATTTAAACTTTAACAATTGGGGAGCATGATTAGGTAAAAAATATTTGCAGCGAAGGATACACCATCGTTAAACGGTCTGCGTAGGGAAACTCAAATTGAATCATTTTCTGCTGTGATTTTTGAAATATTCTATAGCGAAAGTAGGAAAATAAAAATTGCCTTCTTTCTATCGAAATTTCGTTTTTGAAGCTGAATGACTTAAATTACAAAACAGTAACTCTAGTTTCAATGCTGAAATGCCTGCATGATTGTGTTGGTAAGTGAATGAACAACCAATGAGCTTTGAGCTAGAAGGTCGATTTAGAATTTATGGTTAATGGTTTATAAGAACTTAATTCATTTCATTGTTTGTTCAGGGAAAAATGATTTGATTTTCTTGTTAAAATCTGTGGCGTGAATAACCAAATTAGCTCGATTGTATTAACCACATTCTGTAATATTTATGATTAGGAAGCTGAACCTTCTGAGGAGTGGAAAAAGGTCAGTTATTGCGTAGGTTATTAAATGAATGTCAAATAGGTTGTAAACTATTAATTAGCACGATTGTACGAACCCGTCAGTTAGAGTACAAGGCTTCTTCATATTGATTTTAGAATTTTCGTTACTTATCTCATAGAGCAGTATATTAAAGTTAAGTCGTGGTAAATAGCTCTTTTGTGAAGGGTCAGTCAATTTAATATCAAATTCATATTAGTTGAGCTACACTCCGGTCATTAGCAACAATGCCGTAGTCATTACGTAAAGTGTGAGCTTGTAATGAATAGATTGTGTCGTAGTCAACGAGTTTATTAATCAAGAAAAACACTTCTTCTGTGTCGAGTATGCAGCATCAAAATACGACTCGGAGGTCAAAAGAAACACAGGAAAATCTGCATGACTGAAACAACCAGCATGCAAGAGCTGTGAGTATAATGCTGAGTTTATAAAACAAGGAAGATTTTCATGATAAAGGCTGCCGTTAATAACTTTACGAGTATGGCTAATTTCATATACAAAAGATAGGTATTTTTCAAGTTTCTTAAAAATTAGTGAGTTATATGTTGTTTATGAATGACATGCTCACAAAATTTCCTACACTCATCGCAATAGTAATTTCGCATCTTTCTCCAGCGCGTGAGATGCAAAAACTCTTTCTCTTAACCTTCGCTTCAAATTTATATATTGCTGTAAAGTTAATACCACGATAAATTGTTTTCAAAAAGTTAAGCAATTGCAAGGAAGCGGACAAAAATATATAGTAGTTGTGCAGAACAGTAGTAAAAATATACGTTTAATTTAACTACGGATTATAATGCGCTGTGCAAATTTTGTATTGAATTTAAAAATCTTGAAAAATTGAACGATTTTCACAGATTGGCTAAATAGGAGCGTCACTCTACTGGTATTCTGTAACAGTGGTGAAGCATCAAGTTATTATGACAGTGTAACACTACCGGCGCCGTGTAAATACTCTTGTTAATTATTCGCGACCACAATAGTGGATGAGCTTACCGAGCTCGTATATTGGCTTACAATACAGCGGCGGGCTCCATCCCTGTGACTGGGCTGAATGCAGCCCGCCAGACCACGCGAGGCTGTGCCCACAAAGGCGCCCAGTGTAAACAAGGGTTGTGCTCAGGCAGCTCTATTCATGCGACCACCACTGTTTTCCTGCTCATCTTGCTTTTCCCCAAACACTCTGAAAAATTTCCTCTCGCACAAATGTGTTTTGTAATATCGAGAGCTTGTCTGCTAAAATGCATCTGAATTCGCGTTGTACGAGTACTAATTTCACTATTTTTTTCACCGTTCAGCCACCGACGTTATCCCTCCGATGTTGATTCCTCCAATACTCCGAAAAATGTTCTAGCCAAAGATTTGTTTTGTGAGTTTTGTGATATTTTTCCTAATGCTACGACGCTGTTATATGTACAAAATTATCACACTAGTTCCATTCCGATAGTTCAGGTTACAAAAAACATTGCTATAACCCACAAAATATGCAATAATTTAGGAAAATGATAACTCCAAACCACAAGCTATGACACCAATGTAGTTAAAAATTAAACAAAATTCTCGTACTTTTTAATTTTGCAAAAAAACAACTTTGAACGGTATTTCCTACAAGTCTATGTCAAATACCTACAAATAATCAACTAACAAAAGTAGGTCGAGTTTTAAAAGTGCTTAATCATCATTTAATTGGACAAGTCATGTTCATCATTTGACGTCACTTGTTACAAAACTCAGTCTATAAAATTATTATGGAGTCACAACACTGAAATATGGAGCTTTTGAGAATACACTGTAATACTGCGATTGGGTATATCGCACGAAAGCTCTCGAGATTTGCACATATTGTGCTATTTTGTTACGAAACCATTATTGAAAATTACCAAGGAAAAATTCTTCTTAAATAAATTATGTGGTCGGTTGTTCATTCATGCATATTTTATATCTATTTTACTTTAATCACAAGGTCACGATATGGCGGATGAAGGCCTAGTCGACAACTTCAGCCATATGAGGAAGCTATGAATTGCAAACAGAGTTATTGAAAAACCTTAGTCTATCGTAAGAGTTTATCAAAAAAAAAGGTTTAGGAACAATTTCTTTACAACTGAAGTTGAACAAGCAGCTTATAGAAGGGCATTAAACTTTAGCACAATTATTATCATTATTACGCGAAGCATTTAAACTATGGCATCAGATCTGGGGGCTGCCACAGGATAAAGGCGACTCCTCCAAACTGTGTTTTGTAGAGAAGCCTTTAGGCAAGAGAGTTAAAGGTTACAAAAGAAAGTTTATTCATGTTATGATAGAATGTTTTAAAATCGAACGATGGAAAAATTGCACACATTTAAAAAAGAGCATCTCCTTGAAAAAAGGTAAGAAAATAATTAGTTCACATAAAACGGGCATCTCCTCACCAAATCGATGTAGCAATATTGAAGTTCATAAAGTATTAAAGTAATAAACTGCACGGAACTTTTCAGTTAAAGTGACATTTCACACTTTGACCGACCGCAACGTGCGCCACCAGTAGCACGGAAGGTCTAATTATATTACTGACCTATTAGTTATAACGCCCTCAATTTTTACAAATACTTAATTGAAACTAAATGAAGGCATGATCCAGTTGATGTTTGCTATTACAAAATTGATCACTATAATTTCCTTTAAATTTGAGTTGAATATTAAACTTCAGTTTAAGCAATTGCGGTCAAAGTGTTAATAAGGAAATATTTGCTCAAAACAGAGGATGACGGTGCAGTGGAGCCGCTCTTAGAGCGAACGCTTATAGCGAATCCGCGCTGGCAGTCGTAGCGAGCAACGGGGAATCTAAGACCGCGCAGAAGTCTTGTCTCTAGTCCCAGTAATCACAATAGTTCGAGAAATACAACCGAATTAAACTCTAAATCAAACTCTGCTGAATTAAATTACATCAAATAAATTTAATTAAACCCGAATTCAGTTGTAGGATAACCCGAATTAAACTCTACTGAAGTATCGTCTAGAATAGAATCAAGTTAAGTACGGTAAAGAAAGAGTCAAGTGATATATTCTCGGGTTATCCTCACGTCCCTTGCCATCTACCATGCACTTACCACGCACCTAAAACACATTCACAGTCTTCAGTCTCAATGCACAAGCCCAGGACATTCATTTTAAAACAGCATCGCGCTTAACGAAAGCATTGCACCCAGTGTGGTCTCATGATTTGACAGTTTTCTCACTATTATTAGTGGTATTAAAGCTAAAACCAGCTTATTTTGAGGACACTGATTCATTCAAATTTCTGGGAATTGTCGATGATAAGAACTTGTCTTTCAAACACCGTATCTCGTTTATTAGCACTAAAATATTTAAATTGATTGAAATTCTTAACGGAGTAAAAAAATTTCTTACCTGAAGGAGATCTTATGATACTGTACAGAACACAAGTCCAGCCATTATCCAATAAGGAATATAAGCATGGCACGGGATTGAAAAAAATGAACATGTTTTTTATTCTTAAAAAAAACCTAAACCGTTCATAAAATGATTCACTCAGTTATCTAAAAGCATCTGAGTTCTCAGATTTTAGTCCGTCTTCCCTGCGTAATTTCATGCGTGAAACTTATCATGAGAAGGACAAAGATCTTGCGCAATTAATACCTTAAAATTATCATGTTCTCAGTTGTGCATTCATGCACACTTTAAATTTACATCGCAAAAGTTTACCAGTCTGCAAAAATTAGAGCTCAAACCCTGTAACTCTTTCCATCAGCTCTGTAGCACGGGACACCGTCTACTGGACACGGGCTGCGGGACTAATTGGTCCAGCGCACAGTGATGCGGACCGTCAACTGCACCACTCATTGACCTCTGTACAATGGCGCTGAACCTGCAGCCGAATTAAACTCTACTGATTGTTTGATTATAAGTAAGGTTTAGCCTCCCTTACCACAAAATAGAAGTTCAAAGAGAGGAAGGATGTAGGGGTCATTTAGTATGGAGTTAAGGGAACGCGGAATCTATGCACAAGATGTGTTTCCGCGGATCCCGTGCGTATAATTAAACTCTACTTGCACGTTAATTAAGTTAGCTTAGTTGTGCACAATATGCTACGACCAGAGGAAGTTTTTAATAGTGATTCATTTTGTCTGCTTAAAAGTTTTCTTAAATTCCAAGAATTTTTTTTGTATCTCATTAATATTATTATTGGAAAGCCATCACTTTTTGTACGCATTTAAGAGAACAATTTCAGGGCAAAATAGTCTGCTAATATTGTTTCTGTACACTATATTAACATGGTTTTTCATCACCTCTGACTTTATTCTTCAACTCTTAAATTGTTTCCTAACCTTCCTTCTTAAGCTTGAACACCCCTTGTGCTTAGATTAGATTCCACGTTTCTTTAACTCCACACTAAATGGTACCTTCATCCTTTCTCTCTTTGAACTTTTCTATTGTGGTTAGGGAGGCTAAAACTAATTTGTAATTAATAAATCTCTAAAATACATGGGTCAGCGCCTAGTAATGAGCATGTGTAACATTCAGTATTGTTATTCAGTCCCTCCACCGCAACGGACTACAGACGTTGAAACGTTTATTGAGTAAGAAATTACAATAAAATAACTGTATATTTTACGCGTACATTCCTATCCCCAACCTAAGTTCATCCTACGACCTTAACAAGACTAAGCGCAATAGACCATAGGCACTCATCGCCATAGCATCTACCCTCGGCAACCGGGCACATCTACATAAAGATATTTATTTACTCCGCATAAACAATCCACACATAAAAATACAGCAATCTTCGACTAAAATATTCAGATAAAAATCTAAAGTACGAGTGAAATCGTAGAGTAAGTAATCTGATAGCCGTTTTTTTAAAGCAGGTAGTGAGAAAGTTGATGGCGACTGTCTACTTTTATTAAATCAAGTCCCACAGATATGAACGTCAGTGTTCAGCAGTTGAAATACTGCATATCGACGACCTGTTCGCTGTTCATGTGCCCGCGCTTAACTCAGAGTCTTTGTATACACTATACACAAAGAAATGTTGCAATGAATAATAATTTTCACGTTTGAACTACAAATTTCAACTGAAGTTGAAATTCCTAGCACGAAATAATTCCTAGCACGAAACTGGAGGTATTGACTAAGACAATGAACGATTTCTTTACAGGAAATAGCAGAGTGTTTTTTTAGCAGAGCTTGTTTTCAGAGCTTGTCATTGGCCGAGTGTAGGCGACGGGGTGTGGTGAATAAATATTTCCACACTATAAATTGTTCATGCCCCGTTCTTTTTAACTCATGTAAAACCAGTTTTACCTACAGTAGTTTTTGCTATACATACCAGTAATAATTCCGTTATTGTAAAAGGACCAAGCATATTATGGATCAATAACAACGAAAAAACTCCATCATCAATGAAAAATGCATTTTTCTTAACATTTAAGGAAGAAAAATCTTTTGCATTAAATGCATTTTAATTTTACAAATTTACTGTTCGTTCAGTTTTTACGCGTTAGTTGTTGAACAGTCTTTATTTAAAATTGAATTTGATGAATAGTTATTTCAAGCCTGACCATCAAGCACAACAATAGATTTTCGAACTGTTAGGTTATCTTCGCAGAAAAGGAAGAAAACTGATTTTCATAAAAAGTTCAAGATTTTAGTGCCTTCAAGGACACTTAAATCGTCAGTAAGCCCCAGATTTCAACCCAATTGAAAATCTGTGACATTTGCATATTCAAATCCAATTAAATCTTACTCAAAAAATCCTTCTGCTGAAGAAGGTATACGAAACAAATTAGAATAAACTTCTAGCAAAAACCTGTAATGCTTTAACTGACACAGAAATCGACTGACAACTGTACAAGTGAATTACGGCTATGCTGTAAAGTTCAGGGTGATTATAATGTGGTTTCATTTAGCTCGAATATTTTTCGCTCTAAATGTAAAGACATCAGTATTATTCAATTTGTACCATAACTTTTTCAGGTTTCTATGCATGTCTACTCATGATGTTCCTGTTAAAAATTTTTGTACGAATGACTATTTTTGTGATTTGCCAAAAGCATAGTTGAAAAAGATTTCAGGGTGGACGAATATATGCTCCCCACACTGTAAATTAAATCATTCATTCCCACAAAAGAAATATCTCCCAAAATTACGAAGATGAAATGGAGTTAGTGCAAATGAGGATCTTTAATTTGAAACCATAATTTGAAATTAATTTGAAACCATTAAAATATAAAGATCGATAAAGCCAAAGCATTCTGAAAAAATGTGAAAAAAGAGGAAAACGCTTGAAAAGAAACGTAAGTAATTTCTATGAAGTAAAGATATGTACTGTGATCTACGCATGATACACAAACGTAGTTGAAAAAATCAGCTGCTCCAGTCGATACTGTACAGTACTCTGATCTATTTTAATTTATATTCACTAAAATATCACGGTTTAGTAAGGCGCTCCAGCGGTGAGTCCCTTACGGCGTCGTGAGGAGGGGGAAAATATCTGAGCTTGTACAGGGCCGCTTGTTCCAGATGCATCAAAAACTCTACGGTGATTTGTCGCCAGGTTTATATTAATGAGTTTATCAAGAGGCACGGCCCCTAATACACTGTATTGTGCTACTAATGGCGGCTCTTACAGCGTAATTCATCAATGAAATTTTTGAAGTATGATAAATACTATAAAAAATGATCACCTCTCAGCTTAACGGGGGCGCATAAAATTCATTGCAATTCTTTTTTATATTCTTATAAATTCATCTATTTGACATTTTATGCTAGGTGACCACTGTTTCGTTTCATAAAATTAATGACTGTTGATTGATTATAAGAAAGTTTTAGCCTCTCTTTACCACAACAAAGATATTCAAAGAGAGGAATGATGAAGGTACCATTTAGTATGTTGTTAAGGGAATGCGGAATCTACGCACTAAGTGCATAAAAGTAGTTAGCTAAGAAAGAAGTTCATGAAACAAGATAAAAGCTGAAGAAGAAAGTAGTAGATGCTGAAAAACAGGACAACAGTGAACCGAAAAAAAAGGTCCGTAACAAAACAAAAAACCTATTCTATTCCAATAAAAAGAAGGCCAACCTAACTTTAGCTCGGGACCTCACATAAACCCCCTGGGAGACCTAATTCCCATGTATACAATAGTTGGATCCCACTGAGGGGAATAAATGACAGTTTTTCTAGCTAGCTTACGAGCAGATTTCATTGTATGTAAATCATTGTTTTTATGAAAACGTTCGATATCGCTTTAACAGATTATGTTATATATTTTTTTTTTATCTGGAGTGCCTTTTTAGATCAACAATTTCATGATGTTTAGTCTCCAAAAGCTGAATTGTGAATTCTAAAATTTAACCCGAACTGAATTAGTATTTTCAAATTTATGCGGAAAATTGTGAATTTTAAGCATGAGAAAGTTTTGATATACGACAAAGTACTTCTAGTAGTCATGTCTGGTGTAGATTTCTCCTTATTACTCGAACCAAATTGCACGAGTCATGGTATGAACCACACAGATGGTAAAGACTGCAGTCATAGTACAGATCGCAAAGATCGCAGGATTTTCGCTTCCCAATGCCATTTGATTCAATTAAAGCTTAGAAGTTCAAATATTAAAGAGTAATCGAAAACAACGAAAGCACAAAATTTGTTTCGATTTCTTCGGAAAAATTATGCGTGAAATAAAATATTAGGATCTGATTTTCATGTTAAATAAACATTATTTCAAATTAAACATCAAAATGGTTTTTATTTACTAAATTTTACGTCGGCATGTACATTCGGCTTTCATTACTAAACAAGACTCTGACCAACTTAGTGTGCAAACGCATTGAAAGCGTTCGCCAATTCTGTTTAGGTCACACACTCCCTGGTGAGCGTTGATGAACTCACTGAACCCTTTCCTGCTTCTTTTAAAACGGGAAAGAAAAAAATTTTCTCCTGAAAAATACATTCTTGTAAATGGTGTCCCAGAAATATGCCTTCAATGAGTTAGAATTAAAAACTCCCACGATGAGAATAATTTATTGATGTGCTAGAAATGGCACATGGTTCATATATGCGTACTTATTGAGTACTTGGGTTTGGTTTGCGCGGTTCGGTTTGTGCCATATCTGATGCCCGGTGTAGGACAGAATCTTTTCCTTAAATTCCGTTCCATGGATTTCTGCAACAACGCAGAGGAGGTGTCACATGCCATACTCGGCATCATGAAACGAGTGTTGGGTTGTTATAAGCATCAACTGAATACCATCATTCATGAACCCCAAGTTTATTTCAAACATATTGCACAATAAGCGTTCGAACATGCTCCAGACCAGAAACAACAGACAACGATGTGCCTAACTTCTACTAAGACTGAGGATTCAAAACGACACATTCTGTCTTGTTCTCGCTGACTGCTCGCGGTAGCACGCGTTGGCGAAGGAAGGTAGCGGGCCAGCGGAATGAGATGCCGGCGTAGCTTCCCTAGAGGGATTACACGCCAGCACAGCTGCAGTACCGCGAATTAGCTCATCTCGCTGAAAGGATTGCCGCGCTACTCAGAGGGAAACTCACCAAACAAAAGGCAACTTTTGTTCAAGTACGCGACTTTCGTGCGCGACTGCTTAGGCCGAGGGAAGAAGCCTCAAGTTTACTCTAATTTTACGGGTGTGGCGAAATAATAACGTTCGTTGGTGCATTAAGGCAAATGAAGGGGCAGTCCATGAATGCCTAACCTGTGAAGTGCGTTGTTTACAGGCTCTCGTTATTATTACGCTACTCACCTGGAGTAAGTTGGTGCACATATCTGGAGGCACATATCATCAGAAAGCACATATCAAAGTACAAGGAATATATACTTATAAAACTGGTTTCTCAAATAATTGACATCACCAATCGAAATTGCGCATTTGAGGTAACAGTACACAGAATAAATTCGACCCTCCCAGGCTCCAGCTTAGAATAACGTACTTTCCTCGTACCAGGCGATCTAAGAACAACACCGGGGCAGAAAGTCACAAACGGCGGCGTGCTCAGCGTCTGGTTACTCTGCAATTTTACCTTACATTGAGTAGTTTATTTTGTAAAGTTTAACTGAAAAAACTAGTAGACTTTGACAAGGAAAAGTCCTTTTGGCCACATTAAGTGTGGGTCATTAGACACGCCCCCGGGTGCTTCACCCCGCCCTGCCTTCTACTTCGTAACAACCTGTTCCTCCAATGCCCGATGATGTCGTCTATGTATAAAAGGCCGCGGGAAGATCCTAAAATGCTAATAATGATCTCGAATTTCTATGAATAAATTAGGTACTCATTGACAGTGTGCAGTCGGGCCAAGCTTCTGCAACGACGACATCGCCACCTGGACAATTTGGGAAGAATAATTGAATAAAAACCAGGCGTAATAAAACTGCATTTATTTGATTCTATTGGCCGTTAAAAATGCGACGTTAAATATCTTTATGATTAACGGAATGTGGAGTGGTACACTCAGTCCGCACCTTCACTTAAGGTTCAACTTACACTACTAAAAATTAAACTCAATTATTTCAGGTCATTCAAAACTTGAGTCAAACATAATATTGAATGAATAACTGGGATTAATTTTTCAAGTCAGTCCGCATAAGATTATCTATAAGTTGAGGACAGACTGCACTCAAAGCGTCAAGTTTCCCCAGTACATCCTTATCTCTGATCACGTGGGGGTTGCACTACTGATAATTGTTCAGGTGTGCTAAAACTATTCTAATAATATTCCAATAGTTTATTTATAGATAAGCCAAGGTTGAAAGACGTTCAAGGCTAACCTGTTTAGGAGGCACATGAGCGAAAGAGCTAAGAAGCCTCTCCTGTGAGGCGTGCGGTCTTATACAACGGCTACTCCCATGAATGAAGGGAACAAATCCCAGAGTTGTTATTCTTTATGTTTGTTTTACGAAGTATGTTGATAGTATGTTTTTATAATACATATATGTTTTACGATGGTTTCATATATATCTAATGAACAGTGAAGCAACACGCTATTTTCTGGTCATTCTTGATGTAAACAATGAGTTAAACATCGCACAATACACAAGAGGAGTACAACTTAAATGACAGTGACGTGGATAAAACTTATATTGAAGATAAATTGATCTTTAAACAAGATAACCAGCGATAACATTGTCACACCCATTTCACCCGGTTATTCACGATCGACAGACCATAATTTCACAATTCAACACCATACAATCAATCGCATTTGCTAGCTTAAATAGTGGCTTCCAACTCACCTAGTAGCCAGTACAGGTTATAAATGTATCACAGGAGACTAGTCTCAATAGTGGCTTCCAATTCACCTAGTAGCCAGTGCAGGTTGTAAATGCATCACTGGAGACTAGTTTTAATAGTATGTAGCTTCCACCTTACATAGTAGCCAGTACAGATTGTAAGTATTTCACTGTAGACTAGTTGGAGACAGTGCTAGTGAGTCAGACTAGTTGGAGACAGTCCTAGTGAGTCAGACTAGTTGGAGACAGTCCTAGTTAGTCAGACTAGTTGGAGACAGTCTTAGTTAGTCAGACAAGTTTGAGACAGTCCTAGTTAGTCAGACTAGTTGGAGACAATCCTAGTTAGTCTGTTGATGCGTGTCAAGCGCTCTCAGCATCGAGGGAGTGTCGCATCACGTTAGCGTCGAGCGGTGACGAGGGCCGTGATCACAAAGGGGTGTTCTCTGCCCTCATTGGTCAGGCGCGTGCGCACGACGCCTCTCTGCACCCCACGCACGCGAAGTTATCTAGTTCCGTGGCTGATCTCTGGCTTGGCCCCTTGTGTTTATCTAGTGTAGGTAAACATAAAAGCCATCGTTTTGCTGTGTGTTCAACTCTTCTACATGCTCTTCTCACTTTCACTTGAACACATTGCGGCTTTTTGCGGACCTGTGTATTCTTGTATGAATGTAAAATGAGAACAATATGAGGTTTCATAATAAATCATATTAGAGAAGTAGGCGAAATAAGAGATTACATTTTTCACTCACGTTTGCCTCTCAAATGAGTCACTACTATCATAGCAGAAAGAAGATATGTACCTCATCAAACTAATCAAGAGAGTTATTCGTAACAAACAGAATCACTTTTATTCTTACAATTGCTTTCACACCTAGTCGTAATCATGAAAAAAATCATATCTATTTCTATTCGTTTGTATCTGATCAGAATTTTGACATGAAAAACGTCCAATATTTCAGAGAAGTAGGATGCGAGCTCACTGATGTTGAGGACTTCTTACATTTGAGTGTAATTTTCATCATTCCAGGTGACGGACTCTCAAAACATTTTAAGTCAGGTCATCTAAGTTGAGTTGAGACCGAGAATCAAAACGTTTTTAACTACAAATTTGTCGTCGATAGTTTCAAGAAAAGAAAAATTTTAAAGCTTGTTGACTCTGACTCGGAGCGCAAGCGAGTAAACTAGAAAAACTTACGCTGCCAACTTCTCGCTACGACGACTTGAAGGTTCTGAGTTCTGACAATCCTGTTCCTGATCTAGGATGCAGCCCTGCTGTGGACGCCAGGGCTAACATTTTTCTGATCACGCGACACAGCAGGACGAGAGTCACGCACATGTCGCAGTGATGAGCTCTGTCATTACGCCTGGAGAGAGATAGTCGTTTGCCTGGCGAGATATCGGCTAAATAACGGGTATTACGAAGAGGAAGGGGTGATGCTATTGTGTCCTTCTGTTTGTCCGCACTGACATAACCCAATCATGCACCGTGAGATAACGTCTCAACTTTCAATAGAGCGCGCAGGGTGAAAAGGACGGAGCGTGTAATTACTGAAATTCAAGTTTTTAACGTTGGTTGAGATCCCAAAGCTGAGATTATCTATTCACTGTAATTCTTTGTTTAAAGCTAACATCGCACTGAACCACGCAAAGCTCGATACATGCTCATGTTGGCACAGAATGTTCTGTGTGACGCACAACGAATCCCGATAATTTGTTCTCACATATCACTACATAATCTCAATACGCTATGATTATCTTCATTAGTAATGATTAACACTTCATGCAATTTTCTTCGAGTTTGAATTCGAAATTAAATGATTTGAAAAGCAGTGAGAGATTAGCATAAGTAGCTTACCAGGTCATATTTTCAGATTCTATTCACATTCTAAAGGGAAAGATGACTAAGCACCGCAAATCAAAGACTATAGTTCACACGAGGGAGAATTAGGTGTTGACCTTTACCAGGCTAACACTTTTCATTCAATTTTTTCGTTTGGCAATTATAACCTGTGTCAATGGAGAAAGTTTGCCATTTTTATTTGACCTTTTGCAATTTTATCAATCGTCAATTTTTTCCAAATACATTATAGTCTTCAAAGCACTTCAACTTAACAAAATATACAGTACAGCACTTCAGATTTTCAAGTTATCAAACTGACGCTCAGTCCTAAAAATTAATTTTGAAATTTCTAGTTTGTTTTGGTTTGAAGTTTCAATGGAATATATTTCTTCAAGCCTATTTATTTTTTTTATTTCTATGGAGTAACAATGTAGCGACCACAGATCTATGCTATCATACCATTAGTGAGGAATAGAATTTTCAAAGTTCTCTGATATTAAAAATATTACACAATCAAACCAGATCCGTCGATCATGTTCATGTTGCTCACATTACTATTTTGGGAAATATTATTCGCAAAATTACTACATTGTTTAAACATGGAATAACATAGTCTATTTCTGATATAATTTTCAAACGCAGATAAAATATGTCAGCACGTATCTGACAAACTTCCTTAAGTATATGTATATTGTGGGTTCAATAATTCGATGAGTAAAAATTACCCTAACAATAATTCCGTAGAAGAAAATCATGCAGTGTTAATGAAATCCGTATCATAGGCATGACAATTTGATATAAAGCTATGTTTTCTTTCATATTTTTACAAATCGCAACGAAAAAACATTTTGACTTATTGATAGCTATATGGAATTAAATTTTCTAGTATTTTACATTGTATTTGGAATGTATTATGTTAGAGTAGGTTAGATAAAATTGGGCTATGTTAGAATAGGCTGGGTTAGGATAGATTTGGTTAGGATATGTCAGATTAGGACAGTTTAAAATTGAATAGATTAAGAGAAAATATTTTAGGCTAAAGTAAAATCGCAAACCCAATAGTAAAGTAAAATTACTCGTGATTATGATTGGTTCGGTTAAGCTATTTAAGCAAAAAATTAGAGGGAATTTTTGTTCAGGTCTTTAATATGTTATGTAAGATGGAGTAGATAAGGTTAGGAATGATTGGATAGATTATAAGTATGAGCTATTCTAGAAAAACGGCATATTAAATGTTCCTTCCTTTCAGTGGAAAATTTGTAAGATCATTATGATGAAATTCAAAGTGAGAAAAGAACTGAATACGTAAAAATGGTCTTTGCAATGACTACAACCTTACCTTACATGTTATCATTAATCGTCCAAGAATTAACGTAAAATCACACCTACTAGATCATCAGTTATAATGAGATAAATGCTGCAAATTGGGGGAAATACTTCAACTCTTAACACAAAGAATTACTGAAAATACGCTGCTGAGAAATGATGTCTAAAGTGAAACATTTTTTTCATCTTGATATTATTTGACCTAAAATGAGAGCCTCTGCAATCTAGACACGCAGTGGTAGTCTCGTTATTGCTTTAAGTGGGCATCTCTGACCAGACTCTGTTCTAAATGAGAATGAATAAGGTATCTTTAAATAATATTTGATGTACTTTTATGAAAATACCTATAATACTTTCTTACCGTGAATGGAGAATTATTCTACGAAGGAAATCCAATTTTTGATAAAAATAGTTGCCTCTAAAACCAAATGTTATTGAATTCAGGTAAAAGTAGTGCATTTAAGTTAAAACGATTACTACGACATGAAAGTGAACATTTGTGCTTGGAACTGGATATTTATTACATTGCAGAAGTAAAAACTAGTGTAAAAATGTGGAAAACTAACTAATGAAAGAACAAATCAACTGGAAAACAAGACCTATCCGACTTTTGATGAAGAGACATATACGACTTTTGCTGCAAAATAATATTAAGAAAAGTGATGCCTTCAGACGTGTTGACCAGCGCCAAGCTGCTGCTGAGGAGCCGGAGACGCAGGCTGGAAGGAACATCTCTGTCTTCAGTCGAGGTGAGGCTGCCTTTTGTTTCCATATCTTGCTAGCTAGGTTATAACACAGTATTGGTGAGATGATCTTACATTCTCGTGCCGTGAAATTTTCGTTAATATCAAAATATCACCATTAAATTTTCGAGTAGTGTTCTTACGTTTTTGATTTGTTTTACTAATTTCTGCTCTTCTTACATTCGCTTCGTTTTGCGTTGCAGCAGTTGCTTTTGTATAGTGGGTTCTGTTCGGCATTTTCCTCTCAGCTCTTTTTCTCAACTCGCATTTTTTTGCCAGTTGATGTTTTTTCCAAGAAGATTTCATTCTTGAGTGGGGGCTTCAGCAGAATCTTTTAACTCGTGGTAAGTTAGCACCAAAGGATAGCTGTATTAAAAAACTCTTAAACGTTTTGAAAAATGTAGGCTTCCTCAGTATCCTGGATACCGCTGAGTGAAACAGCAATTATTCACGATTAATGAAGTGAACTGTTCCATACGCAATAACAGCTGGCACAACATGTGAGTTTCAATTTCTTGACGACTAGCATTTGGGATGTAAATTTGAAAGAGAGAGAGCTACACTGAAATAAAATTAAAAATCTCGTTAATACGCTTATACCTCCCTATCTACTTTACTCCCTAGGCACCCATTCCTGGGTGTCATCGCGCTTTCAATAGTAACGCGTAGAAGATAGAATAGGTTAGTTAAGATTGAATAGGTTTGGAGAATAATTAAGATAGAATAGGCTGGGTTTGGTTTAGGAAAAGACTAAGTAGATTTATTAGATACCGAGAATTTTTTCCCAGTTTGGGAGCATTTAAGTAAGGATAAGTTGGGTTAGGTTAAGTTAAGTTAATTACGCTGAAAAAAATCACCGAGAATTTTTTTCGGGTACTGCTAATGTATGCGTATATTCGTGCACCTTTCTTTTTTCTCTCAACTCTGTCGAACGATGTAATCACAGTAACATGAATAACAGGGCCAATAATTTCATGAGCGCAAACTCGTACACGATGTTATAAAAATTCTTCTCGTACAAACGGCAATGAGCTGCAGTGCGTCGTGCCGTGTACTTGCCCTCATCATGTGTTGGCAGGCAAGAATCCCTTCATGTTTCGCGTAGGTAACTGGTGAACCGTTGAGAGATAAGGCGGAAATTCGTGGTTGAGTAAGGTTAAGATATTGTGAAAAAGAATTTATAAAAGAAGGTTAGGTGTATCAGCAGGAGAGGATAGGTTAGGTAAGGTCAGGTTGGGTAATGTTAGGTTAGGTAAGATAAGGTAAGGTTAGGTTAGGTTAGGTTAGGTTAGGTTAGGTAATGTTTGGGAAGGTTATGCAAGATTACGTTAGGTGAGGCTATTTAAGGCAATAATCTAACTGCTCTAAATTTCTGCATGTCTCTCCTTAGGAAGCGTAGGCTATAGATACACGATGTGAATAATTCAGTTTGCTGTCGTTGATTATTGTAAGTTTTACTCAAACACGTGGTATACAATTTCATTTTCCATTTTTATTGTATTTGCATTTGACTCGATACGCACTAAGAGCAAACAGGCATTTGCACTTTTTGGCCAACGATGTGGCCATCTATGGAAACTTTCTAAGCAATGAAAAATGAAAAAATCGAGAGTGCTCGCAGTGGTACAGTGGCTAAGGGATCGGCCTTGTATGTTGGAGACGAGGGTTCGTATCCCGGCACTGGCGCGGCGATTTTTCCCGTTGGGTATATGGGAGAGCTCAAGCACAATACCCCACTCAACACAGGTGTCTGAAATGGGTACCGGCTTCACGGGGGAACCGTCATGGTGTCCTATATATAGTGTTAGTTATAAGACATTTGAAAAACAATGCTTAAGATCATATGTATCAGGCTTGATTGGAAATAAAGCATCCTAAGATGCCGATGTTTGTTTTTCATTTTGTCGACATTACTCCAATTAATCGAACGAATAATAGAGTGAGGTGCAAGTTTTTTTTTCTTCTTCGGTTTTCAAATATTACTGACGAAATGAAAACACAGACACACCAGATTCATTGAAACATAAATTCACTATGAATTTACTCCAAAATGTTACTAATTTTTCGAATTTCTAGTGTCTGTGGAAGAACTGACCTTTGAGTTTTTTAGTCTGCACTCCATTCCTTCAACAACACAATCACCTTTCGTATCACCGAGGCTACAGGGAAATTTTACGGAACGTGCAAATAAACCTGGAGTAAGAGCATTAGGTCACTGACGATATGACAGTCGACTTTTAACATACTGTTGCGTGGTCTCTTTGACTTCTCCTGTATTAAAAACGCTAGTTTACTCATGAAAAAGCATCTCTCGCAAACAGGCTCGCAGAATTTCTGTTTTTAGAACTATTCATCGAGAACCTTGTAATGAATTCTCCGATGGTGGCAGATACTCGTGACCGAAAGATTGAAGAGGATGATTTGAAAGCGCGTGTGCTCTCTGTTGTTGAATAGTGCTGTAGAAGTCAAAGATGATTCTCTTTATAGGCATCGCAAACTCTGAAAATTAGTGAAACTTCGTGGCAAACGCACGGCTTCAGAAGAACACCTCAAATTCTTGCTAAAGAGCACAAGCACTGATCAAATAATTATCCCTTAATTCAACGTCTCATATTCTTACTAAAGAGCACGAGCACTCATCTGAAAAATACCCCTCAATTCAACACCTCATATTCCTGCCAAAAAGCCACCAACACTGATCCAAAAAATACCCCTCAGTTCACCAGGGGCGTCAAAAACAAGGCATGAGCTAGGCATTAGCACGACCTCGAGGCGACGGCAGCATATTTATTGGTTGTATTGAGGCGGGGATATTTTGTCGGAGTCGACTGGAGGCGTCAACACTCGGCGCAGTCAACAGGCACAAGCGCGCGTGCGCACAGCGCTACAGAGGCGGCGCAGCGGCCTCTGTGGAGTTGCTCTCGTAAACACGGCCTTGCTGAGGCTTAATCTCGTCCCTGTGAAACCCCTCAGTGATTGTGAGACTCTTCAATAACATTTTGGCAAGCAGGACTTCTTAATCCGGCCGCGTGAGCTGTTAATCAGGGAGCGCGGAGGCGACGTCTCTGCTGGGTCTGCCCCAACGCGCTGCTGGGTCTGCCCCAACGCGCTGCTGGGTCTGCCCCAATGCGCTACTGGGTCTGCCCCAATGCGCTGCTGGGTCTGCCCCAACGCGCTGCTGGGTCTGCCCCAACGCGCTGCTGGGTCTGCGCCAACGCGCTGCTGGGTCTGCCCCAACACGCTGCTGGGTCTGCCCCAACGCGCTGCTGGGTCTGCCCCAACGCGCTGCAGGGTCTGCCCCAACGCGCTGCTGGGTCTGCGCCAACGCGCTGCTGGGTCTGCCCCAACGCGCTGCAGGGTCTGCCCCAACGCGCTGCAGGGTCTGCCCCAACGCGCTGCTGGGTCTGCCCCACAACAAAATCTGAGCACACGCTACAGACGGAAAGAAAGAAAAAAAGAAAGAAAAGAAAAACAGTTTATTTCCAATAGAGATGGTACAAAATTACCATCATTGGTTTTTAA
>JACJUY010008957.1:22687-35397 GCA_014220935.1 Platorchestia sp. MABIK | reverse complement strand
AAGACGCTTCTCCAAGCAGAGCTTCAGCAGTGTAATGATCACTCGGCACGGTGTCCGGAGTGACTGTCGCCTGACTGCTCAGAGCACACGGCTTGTATAGGCTCGGTCCGGCACCCCAGCGCCAAACTTGAGCGCCGATTGGTAGGCCAGTACGGGCGCTTCGAGGCTGTGAGGTGGCGCTTTTAAGCTTGTGTGGTGGTGTGTGCGCACAGCTAGTTGAGACCACCACAGGTGTCCCCCCGTTGTTTTTTTTTAATTTTCTGCGTATCTCTGCGGAGGTTTGCTTCTTCTGCTGTACTTTGTTATGGTTCCTTGTTCAGGAGCCACCACCGCCGAGGCACAGTCGTTTTTCGCCCCGTTGTCGTTTGCTGTTATGTTGGACTGGGTCTGTCGGTGCGCTTCTTCTGAAGGAAAAGGAACTCCTTCGTAGACATCCTGTGCTGTCGTGCTCGTTGATCCTGCGTGTTCCATTTTTGTTTCGCTGATATCGGGTAGGTGCGCTGCTCACGTTTGCTCGCTCACACGGAATTTCCGCTTGTGAAGATTGGATGTACAATCTTGCGTTTGCTGCGTCGACGTTTATTTTGTTCGCGTGTAGGAAGTCGTTGCCTATAATAGGTTGACCGACATCTGCCACTACAAAATCCCAGCTCACGACCAATTGAGGGACGAGCTGAATGTTCCGTCCTTCCGTCCCGTATGAGGCTATTGGAGTATTGTTGGCTGCTAACAGATCGTAGGACGGGGGTCTGGTCGAACTTTTTTTATCGGGCGGTATTAGACTGACCGCCGAGCCAGTATCGACCAGATATCGGACGTTGTTCGCGTCTTTAACGTACAACAACTCGCCTGCTCTTGCCTGCGCGGAAGATGGGGCGTTTACCATCGTGTAATGTAGACTTCATTGCGAATTGTTCAAGAAAAGAATATTTTTCTTCCTGTGTACGAGGCCATCAGAAGTTATTGAGTGCGTCATTATTATAAGTTTCAGCGTAAGTTTGAAGTTGAATCAAGTTCAGACCAAACTTTTTGCAGAAATTCAACGCTATGCAGAATTATTGCGCACAGTAAGCATTTGCAATATAAACACGAGAAAGTACTTACTTCCTTATTGAAATAAGTTCTTTGATTTGAGTTAGGCCTGAGTGCGAGAGGCAGAGGCCTTGAATACAGATGGTGTAATTTTTAAATCGAAGCATTCGTTGAATGGTTTTGAGAGGGTCATCAAGACGCCTAGAGGGAACAGTATGAATGCAACGCGTGTGATCGATGTCGTTTCTTCAGACTGTGGTTGGAATAGTGTCCCCGAACAGCAGAGTATCATAAGGTTCATGACAAATGGAGTTGCCATTAGAGAAAATACGGGTGGGTTCCTTAGGTCGTAAAGTCATGAGGACTATTAGAACTTACTTAAATTTAAAGCAAAAGCTGTTCGATGATTATTCGAATATTTGATACAGTAGAAAGACGGGCTTGGAGGCACACGTTGTCTCAATGTTTTATTGAAAAATGCTGCAGTGAGAGAAATATTACAAATAATGCTTTGAATAATTTAGGAGCTTATAATTTGTAAGGGGTGTAAGTACCCATCAAAAATATTAGCAGTTTTGTTTGCATTGCGTAATTTTGTCGCGCACTTATGATGGAGTTAGTGGTGTTGTCCTTGTCGATGACAAACCATTCTAAGCTTCGTTACGCGGAGCTGGTGAGATGCCCCGCTGTTGCACTTGTTGATATGAGGTGCAGGTGGTGGTGGTGCAGATGAGATTTGACTGCTTGGGACGTTTTTTAAATGATTGCAGGAGGTAAGACAGAGGTCTTTTCCCTCTTCAAGCGATTTTGGTTGCATAGTCTGCATTGATGTTTCTGAAGGTGAACTGTATCCTTCGATGGGAGAACTGGCGACTATTTGGGAGTCTCCTGCCGTTTGAGCACTGAGATCCAGAAACCAAGTGGTGGTGACGGTGATGATCTCCTATACTGGCGAGCATTGTGCTTTATAAGAATGTATTCCGGTTATTGCTAAAACCATCTTTTCGGAATGTCTTGGAGGGTGGCTTTTCTTTAGATTTAAGTAATTTTCCGAGCTGCGAAGCAAGAAGCATAAGGATGCATAGTGTGATTATGATACACATCCAGCGGCACGCAAAAGTTTTAAATGCATTATATTTTTTGCTGTAACTTTACTTTCAGTGCACGATTTTACCTAATATTTGGTCAGTATTATCCTACAAAGTGTTTTCACTAGTATGTGGAACGATAATTAAAAACTGTTGAAATAGTTTTATTGATTAAGGTCAAGAATTTTCTCACGCAAAAGTTTTGGGTACATTCATTTAGTATTTCGTTGTGAAGCCTCTCTTTCGTTTAACTGCTTCCAACTGCTTTCCATAGCTGCTCACAAAATTTTTACAAAGATCTTACGGCATTTTTTGCCACTATATTTCGAAGAACTCCTCTAATTGTTTGAAATTTTGTATTCTCCTCTTGTAAACATCAATATTCAAAATTTGTCACAAATTTTCAATTAGATTGAGGTTGGGAGACTAACTGGGCTTATTGAGGACGTCAATTTCGTTATTTTGAAGTCATTCTTGAGTTACTTTGGCAGTGTGTTTGGGATCATTGTTTTGAAACACGAATTCGCTACATATGTCCCAACGAAATTGCACATTTCCGAAGATTTTTCTCCAGAATATCCCTCTACATGCTCATGTCCATTCTACCATCAATAATTTCCAACGCACGAGTACCGTGGGGAAAAACATCCTCACACCATGATGGAGCTACCTCCGAACTTTACTTCGGGGATGGTATTCTGTTTACTGTGAGCGATGCCTTTTTTTCTGTCAAACGCGCGTTGCCGGATTTCTCCCGTAGAGTTCGACTTTGGGGTTTTCAGACGGCATAACCTTTTCCCAAACAACTTGCTTTTCTCAAATAGGTTTTAACGAAAATCAAACGGACTCTGACATGTGGGCGTTTCAGTAATGGCACTTTACTTGGTGATCAGGAAACCAAGCCAGTACGATTTAGATCTCTACTAATTGTATCCTTGCTAACTTCAATTCCAGAGTTTGAGGTCAGTTTGAATTTCAAAACGGCTAATAAAAGGGTTTTTGTGTATCTTTCTGCTTATCCACCGCGTGTTGCGTTCGTTTATCTTTCTTGGTCAACCAGGTCTATCCAGGTTTAGAATTATGTCATCAAACTTCTTATACTTTCTGATTATATTTCTCACAGTATTTTTCGCATTTTGGATGACGAAATCGCAAATGTTATAAGTTCTTCAGAACACGGTCGTGATTACTTTGTTTACCAAGGGTTTTCCCCTTAGTAAAGGACACTTTAATTATTTTATAAATAAATAGAATGAGATCAGGTAATAAAGATTGGCAAAGATTGATTAAATGAAATATTTAAAGAAAGTACATTTGGTAAATTTTTCTCACTAAGGGAGAAAGAGATAGAGAGAGGAGTGTATCACACTGAGCAGTTGCATCCTTCTTTTTTGCATGTTTAGCTTCTTCTTTCCATTCGGAAGGACTTTTTTCTGACTTTCGTAGCAGTAATTTCGTAAGATCGTCGGAAAATATGGTTTTGAAAAAGCCTGGCTTTTTGAGTGAGAGCAGATTTAGATTATAATTCTGTAATTCAAATAGATAACACATTTAATCTGACTTGTCGTGATTAATGTAAATGTTTTTACCTTCTCACGCGCTAGTTTATCTTATTTAAATAGTTCACTTCAAAATATCGATACCGGTTGGAAAGTGATTACAAAACACAACAATTTTTCTCGCACATTCTTAAACTTACTTTCGAAAACACAAAAATTTTCGAAATTAAAGTAACTGATCGTTCGACTGGAAAACGGATTTTCTCAGCGCGTAAGAGGTGATCAAGTAACATCACTGAGAGGTTGGAGAGGGATGCATTACCAAAATTTTCACCATTGAGAAATCAGAATAATTTTGGGGTACTTCGAGCGAATAGGTTCAGGATTTCTCACACTCTCAGCCATCAGACGACTAGAGGCTGTAGCAGGTAGAACAAGTTTGCTGAGGTAAACTGAGGGAGCAACGGCACTTCAGAAAGAATACCGTTAGAGATCGGTGCTCGGCACAACTTCGCATACTTGTGGCGGGTCCACTTAGTCGGCTTTGCTCATAATTTTCACTTGTATAAGCGAAATATGACAATAGTTATTTATTTACCGTTCAGAAGGATAGCGATTATATTCATTGATGGTGTGATTTGTATTCTTACTGAGATTATTTTTCCCTCGCATTCTGAACGATTTATGCACCATTTTTCCAGAACGTCCGTCCACGACCAAGTCCGACCGAAAATCGGAGAATTGGGTTCCTCGTTGAAGGCGCTCTGATATTTTAAAAAAAAACATAGAGAAGATACTGTCTGCTTGATTTTGAAAACGTCATGCCGGCAAAGGCGGCTCATTTTAACACTCATACTATAGATGCGAGAGTAAGGAGGGCCTTGGCTGAGCAGAGCACACGAAGATGAGAAGAATGAGGACTGGTTTGAGTGTGAATGAACATGAGAAATTGAATAGCGTCGAAAATCTTCTGCCGGATAGTGCGGGAAAAAATGGCAAAGGCAAGTTCTCAGGAAGATTCCAAGGGGCTTGATCTTAACGGACAAACAATACACGAGCTCATAACATAGTATAGAACCAGGTACTCTAAATAGATAAGTTCGGTGAAATAAGAAACTCCCAGTACACGTAACAGTTCTGAAAATTGATTGAAAATAAATTCGGGTTTTACCTAGAGAGACATGGGAAATTTGGCTTTATAAATTTTCCCCTTTTTCAACAGAAAAAGAAATTGAATCATGTCATTCGCATCGTTAAATCAAGGAAAACTCTAAATGATGAAAATGTGAAAGTTGGGTGTAGTTCCTCAATCGATCCGACTCGATTGGGGATAGCAGTCATCGTGTCCTGGCATTAATTAGATTGCACACAGACAATTGGAAGCCTAATTTATGAAATGGTAAGATGATAAGTGTCGACTTGATGGGAATGAAAAATGTATGGGAATCTTCCATAAATTTTTCGCATTTCACTGGAGCACTTCTTCCTGACAGGAAGAAGCTCCGGGCTCACGAGGCAGAGTCTCAAACCTTCAACCTTGCGAGGTGAGCACTGTCAAGAAAGAAAAAAGTAAAGAAAAGAAAAACAGTTCATTTCTAATCAAGTTGATAGATGAAATGTATAACATTAGTTGTTGAAATATCTTAACATTAAGATCCATAATAGTTGATATACACACATGGGTATCGTAATACACATGTCAATTGTCAAAACAAATGTTTGAGAGAAAAGCACGAAAAAACGCATTCTCTTTGTTACGTAAATCCGATTTTGATAATGCATATAAATACAAGTAACAAAGAAAACCTAATCTTAGTGAGGCATTGTTGAAAACACTCTTGTTTGCGCAAACTTATAATATTGAAATACGAACATAGGAACTTGTGATATGAGGCTTTAATGTTAAAAGTAAAATGGGCAGATTTAAATTATTCTGCGTTTAAGACTATGAGGTTGACTTTTGGAACAATTTTTTAAGCCATCAGGCCAAGGTAATTAGCGGTGTCGGTGAAGAAGAAGGAACAAAATAATAACAGTAGTCTCGGCTATACTGAGAGCTGCTTGTGTCCGTCTATCACACTTTGAAAACATTATTAGAATAAGTTCGTACGACAGATGCTCGATAGAACTATCATACTTTGTTTTGAGGACAAAGGTAATAAATGCTAGCAAAAATCCACTGACGTACAGACAGAATTAGTTATGCATTTCCTTTGCTTCAATGGTACTTTTCTTTGTAATAACAATTGACACGTGCGTTGCATCTAGCATTTTTCTTCATTGTTGTGCAAATAACAAAGAAATAAAGTGTTCCACTCGTTAGTTACGAGTACTAGCTGGCGTGTTTAGTTGCTATCAAGAGAAAATGATAGCTAGGTTAGGTTGTATTAGATTGGATGGAATAAAATGGACTGGAATGAGCTAGACTAGGCTGGGTTGGACTAGGCTGGACTGGACGAGACCGGAATGGACCTTACCGAAATGGACTGAACAGGACCGGATCGGATCAGATTAGATAAAGATGAGATAGGATTAGTGAGGTTCGGTTAGGTTGGGCAAGTTAACATAAATTAAACTGTGAGATATAAGTAGGGTTATAAAATTAACTTATTTTATTATACCTCGACAGCAAAATTTTTAAGCGTCAAGTAACGGGTATGGCAAAACGGGTATGTTACGATGTTGGACTGCTTACATATTTTCAAGTTGAATTTTCTCTCAAAAGAATTATTCCGATCATTTTTAATTATTAATAATAATTATTACGCTCCTTACCCTCTATATAAATTGAAGAAAATAATTTGAATTGAGCACATGTATTCATGTTGTCTGCAATAACAATCGTGCATGGGTATTTGGAATAAATCAGTGATATTAGCGATGAAGTCATTTTATTTTCAATTTGATTCAGGAAGCACATTCGTAATCATTTTCCATTGTGTTTGTGTGTGTATTCACACAAAACAAAACAATTCATTCACCGGGACTCAGCAATTATTGCTGTAGATAAGCACCACAAGAAGGAACAGATGAACTTCAAAGCCGAGTTCATGATGGAATCAGCGAATGGAGGCACGGACGATGCACTGCGGTACTCGCAATCGAACATAAAAGTTCCAGTGAATATGAAGTTGATTTCCACGACGAAAGTTTAAAATCTAAGTGAAAGAAAATACCGATTTTGAATTAATTCGAGATCGGATTAGATGGTGGATTACAATCAAAATGTAAATTTACTTGTGAATGTGTGAAGCTACGTCACCATGGGGCTTCAAATGAGTGAAATGAGCTAAAAAAAGATCAGCAACGAGAACAGAAAGATTATCCACCGATCGTGAGTGAGAGTAACCCAATAAACGCTGAATGAAAAGCAAGAGTCGTGTTGCTTGATCGATTTTTTAATAAACAGCAATGCCTAACTTAAGAGCACTCAGTATCAGGCAAACCTGAGTGGTATCTAAGACTTAGAGTGCCAAAAGTCTACTATGACAATTCTAAATAAGACATGGATAACTTTTCTTTGCCACAAAGTCGGTGCTTTGAATTTTTCTGAATATTATCGGTGTTTCTGCGTGCATCGTCGGAAGCTTTATCATTGTCGCTGGCATGTCTTTGAAAATAAGGGGCATAAAACGCAATCTTATAGACCTCACATTCGTCGCAATAGGAGCTTGCAAGCAATTCAAATACACTCAAACTCCCTGAAAGAAGAGAATCAAAGTCACTTCTCCTAACACAGAATACGTCACTGCATTATTTGAGAATGTTCTGTTGACATGGGACGTGAAGATTTTGGGTTGCTAAACAAGCTGCATAGTAAGCTCTTTATGTTGGAGATAATTTTTATACTTCTTCAGCAACGTAAAAAGTCTTTGGGACGTTGAGGTGGCTATATATTGCCGCCACGTTGACGATAGGTGTACATAAATATGCATGAGAGGCGGCGAAACGGATGTATCATTGTCGATGATACGGCAAAAAAAGTTAGACTGGGTGGCAATACTGCTCTGCATGATCCATGGCTCGTAAATCTCCTGGCCTTCTCATAGAAATCATGAGGTCATGGTTGTGATCGGGGATTTCATGCCATGTAGGATGAATCGGCCGGGTGAAATTAAGTTTGCTCCAATTTATCGCTAATTTCCGGTTGAACGGGGCTGACTAGGCTTTGAAAATCCGAGGAGAAACGCAATAATACTTTTCCTACCAATTTTGTGCGCAGAAAACATCTACATTTTAGAATAATTTTTGATAATCATAAAATAAGTTAGGACTCCGGCTTGTTTCGTTACTGCATTAAACGCGCCAGTAGATCAGAAAATTGAAACAAAGGAAATATTGTACTCGCTTAAATTCTGCAAATAAAAGTAGGCAAGGTTTTCATTTAATCATTAGAGCGTATAAGTTTCAGAAGATAGAGCTTCTTCACACTATCTCCCCTTTCATGACGATCCTTTATGTACAGCAGGAGGTCGAGCTGAAGCATCCTCTAAGGCCAAAGTTTAACATAGTTGCACAGAAATCGGACACTATCACTGAGAAATATGATTCCGTAACAACTTTGATTTATCAAGTGCTAAATCGCTCCAATAATAAAAATGTACGATCTTCCTTGTAATTCGTATGCAAATCAAACAAAACACAATAAATTGGCTCAATAATTGTGTAGTAAGACTACACACTTTTACACTCCGCACTTGTAATTTTCCATCATGTTCACATGATATCTCAAAATTTCTGATGGAAATCTTAAGTAGAAATTCATTTTCTCCCAATCGATTCCTTTAAACTGAAGCCATCGTCGTGTGACGTCACTGCCATATTTCTACGTCAAAAAGCAGGCCAGGAGGCACAGAAGACATTGTCACGGCCCTCCATGCACCTCGGCTCGGTGTCGGCTTAACAAAATATTAAGTGCTGTGGGTGAACTATAAGAAGTTTTTTATGAGGTAATTCGCTTTTGGCATTAAATTCTCAAGCGGTTCCACATAAAATGTTTCAGGACATTTGTTTATCGGTCGCAACAGAGCTATTCTATAAGATAAAAACTATTTGCTGTAAAAACTGCTAAAGTTTTCTAACTCTCATATGCTATAAAAACATGTACTACCTCAAGAAAATGTTATTTTTATTTAAAAGAAACATTACTTTGTTTTATGTATTGATCGTTTTACCTTAATTCCTCAGTTTGGTATGTTAGAGTCTGTATTTTACATATTAGAAGCATATACATTTTCTATTAACTTTTTTTTTACCGCCTTTTTCTGTAAAGTGTGTACTTTACACGTACCTGCAATGAACTTAAGATTATCAATTGAAAAAGGCTACTTATCATTTACCTAATTAGAATATTGTGCAGCGCGGTTACATGACGACATCTGGGTGCTAAAATTTCAGATCAATTTTGGACAACTCTCGATTTCAAGTAATTTCAAGTAGCAAAGCTTTCCGAAGACGGTGGAAAACGAAGTGGAATGAAAGTATAAGAATCAAGACGCTTATACTGCAGGGTGATACGGCTGCCACCTTTCATTGACAGAGTGAAAGAAAACTGGAAAGAGAAAACACTTTAGCTTCTATGTGGCACATGCTCGCAGAGTCTCGAACAAAAAAATCTAAGGAAAAAATAGTGAATAATAGAACGCCTCGTTGGAAAAGTCATCGGAAAAAGTAGCCTCTCTGTCTCTTCTAATGGAAAACCCAACCTTCGATGAACATTTTGCAACAAAAGTTTCTCGTTCGTAAATGTAATAAGCCACGCAGGAGCTACTCGTATTTTTTCTCACGCTTCGTGGACGTTGTTTCCCCTTCCAGTGCTCTGATTTTAGCTTTTTTCTACGAGTATGACTTTGAAGGAGGATTTTCCGTTTCTACTTTCGTGTATGATTATCTCCACTTTCAACATTTGAGTAGATCCACTGGAAGATACTGCATAAAATAACGTATGTGATAGGTTAACGCATGACTTGATAGGAAGTAGATAGTTTGTGTGGTCAAAATTATGAAAGTGTACCTCAAATGACTCATATTGAGAGTACCTACAAACAGCAAACGCTTCTGAAACAGCAAACAAATGAGTGTGTAGTAATTCATTATCCAAATGTCAAATGCAAGCTCCATAACACTTTGCTTCCCAACACTCAAATAGTTGAGGGAAAAGTTTTTCAAGATAATTCCAGTCATTCCCCTGAAAAAATTTATTATTTTGCTCGGATCAGCAAAATATCAGCAAAATTGCTCTATCATGTTTTTTTTGTATAGGCAGGTGCATACATCCTTTATAAATTGAAAAAATGTGCTTCAAAAATGTATGCTTCGAAATCAAAAAACCGTTGAAAAATCTGAGGAAATTTTTTTTATCTGTCAATACTATTACGTACGAAAAACTTGCTCATGTTAAATGAAAAAAGAAATAAATTTATTGCATATACCATGATGCTTACATTGAATGGACATCAATAGCAAATTGCACGAGTCAAACTTCTGGGATGTCTAAATTAAAAACATAGTTGCAGGAATACTTTTAATTGCCCTAATTTTGTCATTTAGTTCAAATTATTTCCCTACTAGTTGAATTACCTTGAAATTTTTGTAAATTTCCATAAACTGGAAGCACTAGCCATCAAAGAACTGGAGTTCCCGTTGGGAGGCCAAGAGTTAGAGTAGCCCATTGAATCCCTCAAGCGTCTGTACCGAGCACTTCCCTAATTTTATGAAGAGGAACGGTACATTCCCTGTGAAGTGTGTCAAGTGTATGCATCTTACAGGCTAGAGTCAAACGAAGTATTCAAAAAGGATTAAGATTCACTCAGGGTGTGAGCAAGTAAAAATTTAGCACCAACGTTCAACAAAGAAATAAATTTTTTAAGAGTATTACCTAATGATGAGTCGATTAATCGGCATCAGCAAGCATGGTAACTTCTTTCAGGATTTGGCGTCGGCATTAGTGCGGTATAACTGCCAATTCATCGTTAATCCCTAGTCGAAATATTAAATATCAAGGGAGCAAGTACATCCATAGCTGTACTAGCGAATTTTTCAATTCATTTTCTTGTCACGAAAAGAATTTATTCTGAGTCATTTTAACCCTTCACAACTGTAACCGTTTAAACTATTACGTACTAAGATACTATGCAATGCATGGAAAGCATTTATTCATGACTTATAAATCATTTCTTGATTTACGACATTTACTGGGTATGTTTTACTCCATAAATTATGAAATAGATGTTGCAGTGCGATTTTCCAGTTTTTCAAAATAACAATAACTTTTGAAAATCATTTTAAGCACATTTCCTCGAAAACTTACGAGAACTTTTTATTTTTTGTTGATTGTATGAATGAATTTTGTTTTGTGCACGGTATGTTTTTATATTTTGAAACATTAATTTAGCAAAAAATTGCTTTGGAAACTATTTCAAAATTGCAGGAGTATTACAGATTGATATGTTACATAACTTGTCCAAGACACATGATATTTTTTCATTTCTAGGAGTGGTGATTGAAAATTTCACAAGAACTCTGTATTACCGCTTATTCACTATAGGAGATCTTCAAGATCATAAATTGACTCCTATACGAGTAAAGTAATTCAAATAAATCTTTATGGCGTGTTGTGTTGCAGTTGTGTTATCAAATTCAGTACCATGTATCGGTATAGAAAAAAAATTATAGATAATTGGTGATATGAGGGCAGGGAAACCAGAGGAGTCTTCTTGGAAGCCTTTCCTGTAGAGTTCGCTGGTAAGCTCGGTACAGGCGAGGGAGTGGACGATTAAGCATTGTGCCTGAAGGGGTGACAGCTTATAAAGCCTCTGAGGCGCATGGGGTAGGAGGGCATATGTACGTTGCACACACATAGTGTTTTCGCTGAAATGAATAGCATCATCTGTCGCGTTGAGTATCATTAAAGGTACATTACCAAATTCTTTAATTGTAACTATTGATTCCGCTATTAATACTCCATTTTCTAGCCCTCTTTTTAACACTATATATTCACCGGGCTTAGCCTTCCTAGTAAGCCCGTTTACTAATTTGATACAATTGCCAGGCACTTCCACTTCTGCACAGTGTACCACTAGTGGTCTTTTATTTTTTACTTCTGGCCTTGGCTTCTCAGCTACACGCTCGAGCACACTTTTTTTCTCACTTTTTATTTCCACGCGGTCGCCGACTCTGCCGCGGCATCTTTTGCTCCGCTTAGCAACTACTTCAGACAGCAAACAGTCGCTGTTTACAATATTCGTTACCATTGCTTCTCTACTAATCGATGGCTTATTTTCTATTTCTTTGAAAGGCACCTTTGTTCCTTCCCACGTGAGGGAACCATCGTTGAAATTGATCACTGCATTGTTCAGAACATCTCTTCCTAAAATTAGATCGTAATTAAATTTGGCATCTTTAGTGACTAAAGCGTTAGTCTTAAGTACCTTGTCAGTACCAGGTGTAGAAATAGTCAAAGTGACTTCGCCACTAACATTACTCTTTGTGTTTATGTCTCGAACGCTGAAACTGCTTGGTTTTAGTTTCTCATTTAGGCACTTGATTTTACTGTAACTAATGAGGCATTTTTCGCTGCCACTGTCTAAGAGTGCGCTGAAATAATTTTCTTGATTAGAGAGGATTATCGTAGGCCTTTTCGATTTCCTGAAAGTTACAAGATCGGCGCCTTTTTTAGCGGACTCTGTTAAGACGCCCGGCTGCTACAACCGTAGTTGCAAAATAAGCCTCAACTGCTTCCTTTTGTGGTATCCTATCAGCAAGGTCTTGTTCTTCCAACACCGCGAATTTATTTTTGCTGTGAAACAAAGGATCTACAATTAAGGTCATCTCGGTCGTATCTGGAACTGCCACAACTATTTGATTAACGAGAGCCTTGTGGTGACACTCGGGCAAAATCGTCTAGCTCCCACTTGCACCTCCTACATTTCGCTTAAAAAATCATTCTCTCGCTCGAGATCCTCAGCATAGTGCACCTCATGCCTACCACGGTTATTTACGCCTCTAGTTGCATTGTACCTAGGTAAATAGGCTTTGTACTGCCTGACTTCATTTTCTGATGCCCTACAATTTCGAACGTAGTGCTCCCCCC
>JACJUY010008957.1:0-22668 GCA_014220935.1 Platorchestia sp. MABIK | reverse complement strand
CTCAAGGAAAACAGGGACCGACAGACCCTCTGAATTTGCTTAGACCTCTTTGTGATCGACAGTTAGATTCAACATGTCCTGAAATGTTGCATGAACTACGGGCAGGAGAGCCTCTCGCTCGCGGTGCAAAGTGCCCTGGCGCTTGACTCGAGCTTTCCGCTCGCAACGTGTTACATTCAAGGGACCCTATTTCCCTATCACCCACATATCCATTAAAATTGCTACTCCCTCTGGGATTTCTCAGCCAAGGTCGGGGATACGACTTGCGCCCCGGGAAACGGGTTCGTCGGTAATTTCCGTAGAAAATTTCACTCTCCTGAAGGGAATCTTGCATGTCAGCGTTGTCTTCTGTCTCATCATTTACGTCCACTACAAAAGATTCGCTGTTGTACTGAGTCGTATACTGAGTTGCTACTATGGGCTCACTTTCTGGGTGATTTCGAACAGCAGCTACGATACGTGCCAATAGTTCCTCGGAAGTATCAAGCACTCATCAAGCAATGGTGCTAACACTGTGATAGAGAGACGGAGATCAATACTGTCTCCTACGAACCTCTTCAAATCTGCCTGACTCGTACTGGCCCTGAAAAATGGATGTCTCTGCCACGCTATTGATGCTGAATTTAGCAGATGTTCCGAAAGCTGCCGTATTTTAGCGAATGCGGTTACTAACTGCACCGCAAAAGCATCATTCCTAACGAAACGTTACCGGCTTAAATCTCACGCTAACGCGTGGACGGATTTTTCGCCCTTAGTGACGTAAATGTCGTCCAAGATTTTGATTACATCCTCAAAGGAATATTGTAAATTTGCGCTTGCTAGTTTAGTAACTATTGATAGTAACTATTTGCTCACTCAGTAAAGTCAAATGTTTAAAAAAGAATTAAAAGAGAGTTCCAAACATTTACGATCGTAATGAATGGCACATGCACTTAAACTTTTTTCCAGTAAAAAATGCAGATCATTACAAATGTACGAATTGAGCACGGAAAAAAGCATGAGTTAGATAATAATTGTTGCTTTATGAGTCAAATCATTGAAAAATAGCTATGACTCATCATTTCTAAATTAAGCAAGCGATAAAAATTTGAAACAAAACAGAATCGGCATCAGTAAAGAATAAAATCGTCATAGGCAAAGATAAATAAGAAACGGCATTGTGAAAATTTTTTGAATCGGCATGTCTCTCGTATTTTCAGCCTAAGAGCAAAATCACCAATAATACCTATTTTACCAGCGCATATTACTGCGAAAAATCGAACGTATTCTTATTTTCTACGTTTTTCACATCAAATATGTCTCATCACAGCTCGTTTTCTTGAGAAAACTCCTGCTACTATTCATTCCTGTCCGGATTGTAATTATTTCCTAACCATATCCCTGTTCATCCTATTGCCGCTCTCTATTTAGTTTATTTTTATCATCACCCTAAGAGAATTATTCAAGTCACCTTCACATTCAAAACATAAATGAACAAGACGTTGACTCAGCATTTGCCGTTTACTAGATATACGATTCAGATAACATAAAAAATACATTTGTGGCAATGGAGGTTTCGAGCAATAATCTACCATCATGCAGGATTTCCTTCGGAAGATACCTATTTTAATACCTATTTTTTAAGCAGTCACTTCTCATGTAATTATACGGTAAACTAGAAAATATTTGTAAATTTGATATTTCCAAAATGAAAGAATATAGTTTTACCAAGGAAGCGGAAATCTTAGATGAATGTTGCAAATGTTCGCCCTCAACGATAATTTTTCATAGGTACCTGTCTAATTTGAGAGAAAAATTACTTAACTTATGACGCTGAAGTTACACTACCAATGCTGACATTGCACGTGCTAATTTGTTAGATAAATTGAATAAATGAACTGATAAATTTTGTTAATAAAGAAGGAACTGTATTGTAATTAGGGTAGGAAATAACTCGCTTGAAAAAAACCGCCCACCTGTGTTTTAGGGGTTTTATTGGGCTTCATTGGGTTGTATTGTTTTTTTTTTATTGGATTACGGTATCTTTAATTCTACTCATAAGTAATATTTTTAAGCATACATTGAAGATTTGTGTGTGCAGTGTGAACACAGCTTAAGCTACTCCAGTCAAAAGCAAGGGCTACCACCCCATCAGGAGTATAATTTGGTAACTTTTTTACAAATTTCTGATTGTCAGGCTCTCTTAGTCTTTCTGTCAGTGTCGTCACGTGTAATATGATACTGCAGGCTCGACATCTGCATTAACTTTTTAGGCCCAGTAGTTTCGTGTCTAACATCTCCTTTTCTTCTGCATGAGCACCAACTAGAGTAAAGTCAACTGCACCACCGCCACCATTAAAACGGAGTTGGACTTGTGAGTTACTTTGCATTTCTCAAAAAGACAATGAAAACGTAGATGTTCAACTTGGAAATTTTTTCTTTAGCTCAAATGTTGATTCTTATGTGACAGAAAATAAAGATTTCCACAAGTTCTGTTCTGTGGTGCGTCCTGGATACATACCACCAGACCATACCGCCAGTCGGCATTGTCTGTGACAATGTTTGGTGTAGGTTTGGATCAGGGAATGCTCAAATGCTCCACAAAAGGTTCAAACATCAAAGGCTAAATGCTGATCTCTAAGATGAAGCAAATAAGACCTACCCTGTCAGGAGAGACTTCCGCATGGTGGTACAAACTGTGTTGTACAAGCAGTAGGAAGTTATTAAGGTGCAAATTAGATTCAATATATTAAGTTTGGGAACCGACTTGATGAAAAAAACAATAAACCTGCGTTGTGCCTTTTTTACAGGTTTGTGCATTCATATATGACTAAATTTGAAGAAAACACTAGACTGATGTTTTTTTTCGGGTGTTTTTTGGTGTGTTTTTAATGCCAACCCTGATTCCAACAGATGGCATTGATGTAATTCCCATGTTAATTTAACGAACGACCTTCGTCTCCGATGAGCGTTATTATTCTGTAGTTTATTAATTTGTCCTTTTTATCCTTTATCCGGCGAATGTAAACCGGTATGGTATTCCACAATTTTGACTTAGTTTTGTATTGTTTGCGTTCCTCGGAGAGTTTTTGTACAACGATTGACCACCCGTTATATAATGAGCTCAGGTCTGGGCTTGAGTGTGGCCACTCCATTGCTTCGTCTTCAATAAATTGTTTGGGACCAAAAAACTCAAGAGACTAGCGAGACGCGTGCGATGAGCATTGCCATGAAGAAACATGTACTTTATCGAAGCTGTCGCTTGTACTACCAAAAATAGCTTTCACCCGAGAATTGGGCAACAAATAGTACTGTTGATTTTTTCATCGTGGTGAATATTGAACGGTTGGTGTCTCGTCCTTGGTGCCTTCTCGTTATGGGAGCATCTTGCCCCAATAAAATTTTTCCCTTTGCTCTTCCAATGTCCCATGTGATGTGACGCTCGATTTGTCAGTGAATATAACATTTTTCAAGTGTATTCCTAGGGACATCGTCCCCATTTGATATGTTTATCCACGTTTGTTGGAGACCCAGGATACTTGTGTAATGCATCGGCCTCTAGCTACTACAACCAGACCGCACGCTATCGTACGAACTACTCATATCGACTCGCCACCTCGTGCTGTCCTGTATGGTGATACGCCAAGACTCCGGCTCGGTACGTCTTGAGCAGCCCAATGTGGGATCACCTCGTGCGAATGTCGTACACCAAAACGCCACTGCAAAACCAGCCAATTGCATGATAGGTTTTTTGCCCCCACTTCCGGAGCGAGGCCTGCATAAGAACTCTCTGCCGAGAAGCTTCAGTCTTCACTCGTTCACTCGACTCTCCACTCTGTAGTCATCGCAGCGATTTCAAGGCCAAGACTTGTAAAGATTGTTTATTTTATGTCTCTGTTTTTCACTGTTAAATCAATGTAACGATTTTATATAATCATTTATATACGTCGCAGATAATGTTGGACTTCATTTTACTTACTCTAAGTCTCTCAATACTAATCAATTAACGAATCTGCTGCCTCTACCGCATTGGAAATATACTTTAATTTTTAGTATCTTTAGTTGTAACAAATGAAGTCTGCGAAGGTATAGAAATAGTTCTGCTAAATGTACAAATGAATAAACATAAGTCCTTCATTATCGACAGCGTTTACAGGCACCCATTGGAACCGACCCTCCTCCTCCCCTACGTTCAACACTAGAATTTATTGGGAAAACTTTTTCCAAGAAATTCTAGTTACAAAAAAGAGGAACACCTCGGAGAGGAACACTAGCACTCAAGACACTCAAGATGTCGTACTTAATATCACAGAGAAAATACAAGGAAATTTCAATCAAAAAAATGAAACACTCTTGCTATCGACCTAAAGAATGTAACAAATTGTCCCCATTCGTTCAAAACAATTTGGGTGTTCCTCAAGGATCCTTAGTCCGCTACTGTTTTCTATTTTCATTAACGATTTCCTTACAATGTCTTCTAACACACAAATCTATATGTATGGAGATGATGTTCAAAATGCAATAAGTTTTGCGGAATTACCGCAGACGCAAAAAATGAAACCGTATTGAGTAACCTGAAACCACCGTGTGACCAAAATGGTCTCAAACTGTGCATGAACAAAACACGATTACAAAAATTCTAAATCTGACTCTTGCCATAGGGAATGATGAAATTAAGCCATTAGAAAAAGAAAAAATTAGAAAAGGAGGCCCTTGATTCGATCAAAACATGTTCTTCAAATCTCACGTTGAGAAAAATTGCAACACAATTTTAGGAACTTTAATGTTTTTTCAGTGTAAAAAGAGTATGCTCGACGAAAAATCTAGATTATTAGCCATTTAATCTTTAGTGTTATCGCGTTTGATTATTGTAGCCAATTAAAATGTCTTCAAAAACGTATGAATTTCGCGGTCAATGTAGTGCGCAAAAGTAAATTCAAGATGAGTGATCACACAACCCCTCTCCAATGTAAGCTCGGCTGGACTCCTATTCAAGGAAGATTCCTCACTCATAAAGCTCAGTACGTATTTTCCTCTTTAATCTCCCTCAGAGTAATACTGATACTGTACAGTTTTTCCCTCCACTTTCACCAACCAAAAGCCGAATTGAAGAAATAATGTCTTAGTTAACTATCGTTCACCTGACATAGGGCAAAAAAGCTCTGTCAATATCAGGCGCCTTACTGTAGAACAAACATCCGCTGAGTATCAGTACCACTTAAACGATGAAAGAATTTAAGACCAAAATCGCACGTCTTTTTGCATCTCTACGAAAATTGTATGCCGTAGTACATGCCAAAGAAGTAGTTACGAATTTATTTGGCTCATTACCCTACATTTCTAAGTTTTCGATTCAAAGTTTGTGTAGTGTGTATTGTGATTGCTTCCATGCTAGTATTTATGTACATGCGCACAACAGTTACGACAAAATTGCTAAACTAGCGACTTCTATTATGGTAATGTAAACAGAATTTGTTCTATTAACCATCAACTTGTCAGGTTATCTAATGATCACTTTAAAATTTTGTCAAAAATTTGTGCAGGAAATATAAGTTTTTCTGGGTTTAAAGCATGTTCTTTGAGGCAGTTAACTTGGTTCTATTTTGCAATGTTTGACCGAAAAGATATTTTCGAATTTCTGCCATTTCGACCCTTTAGTTCTGAATATAAATTATCGTCTTCAAAACATTGCACTTTCAATATTGTTCGCTAATGTTACAAGAGCCAAAGCTCATTTTTCAATGTATGTCATGACTGTCAAAAGCATTTCACCCCAGTATTCATCTTTATATTTCTTTTATTACATTCATTTATAAATATCAAACTTAGAAGAACTTGTCATGGGAATACATTTTCATGTTTTTCTTTCAATCTCTTGTACAAGCATTGACATGAGCTGTTATGTCACCCATACATTTTTATAAACTAAAATCCTTTATATTAAGACATTTTAAAAAGCGATGTAATTCATCTCACGTATTATCTTTGTAGGACATTATTTATTTTATTTTCTTATTCATTATCTTTGTAGGACATTATTTATTTTATTTTCTTATTCATGTCGTAAAATATTGTTAGCCTGGCAATTTTTGCTTCAGACATTCGTGGGTATATTATGATAGCATTATTTAGGTAGTTAATTTCATGAACCACTCAAATTATGTTGTAAATTTTTGTTTAAGTGAGTGCGGTGAACTCTTTTGAGCCAGCATTATTTGTGTGGAAAGTATAGTAAGCTCGTTATTTGGCCTACTAGTTGAAACGTAAGAGTGAAGAGATTGTTGCGAATGCCGACCTCATAGTCTAAGACGAAGAATTATTTAAATCCACTCATTATACTTTCGCCATTATTCCCTGAAATCGCGAATTCTGAAGCTCGTTTTTCAATGTAGGTGCGTACTAATAAGGTTTTATACGAGGTATCGTCACTGGTATTTTTTCAACTGGTAATTCCATGCTTTAGTAAACCTAGATTAACGCAACTAAGGGAGTGCATTTTCCCGTGCTTTTCTCCCAATCATTCGTTTCGATTATTGACATGTGTATTACGATACCCATGTGTGTATATCAACTAAGGATCTTTATGTTTTGACATTTTAAAGGGCGTCAACCCAAGATTTCAATTTTTTTCATTCGATTCGTTTGAAATTTGGCCAGTATATGTATTTGTTGAAAGTAAACTTTTTTTACTAGCGTAACTTTTTCGATTTAGGCCTTTTTCTAAAAAAATTCGAAAAACTTGTTTTTTGGTACATTTTTGTGGATATTTCAAGAGAAGACTAGTCAGTGAGTTTTTATGCTAGAACAAAACCAAAGACAGCTTTAGAATCCTTGGACCATTCCTAACAAAAGTAAGGTAGAAAATTTTACATTTGTAACTTTTCGTTCTTTTTATATGCGATATTTTATCACTAATCAAATATACACATATTTTGGGTTTTGTGATTGATAAAAAAATTGTTTTGTGCAATTTGGAAGTTTGCTACCGTATTTTTATTGGAAATGTACCAAGGATTCTAAAACTGTCTTTGGATTTGTTCTAGCATAAAAACTCAATGACAAGTCCTCTTTTGAATGTGTAATATAAGTGTAATATAATGGACAATTTATGTAATTGAATGCTGTTTTCATTTTTATTTCAATAATCTCCATGCATAACTTCCTATTCACATTGTGAATTGTAATTTAAAAAAAAATTAAATAATAAAAAAAATTCTTTTTATAAAAAAATCATGAACTTTATATTTGTAGTCTGATTCTTATAAAATTTTACTATTATATGTTATTTTTTTAAATAAACACAATATCTTCTATTCATTTTTTCGATTCAGGCTTTAGTTTTCTGAACAATTTGGACATATTGGTTTTTTAGTTCATTTTAATTGATATTTCAAATGAATAGAACTCATTGAGTTTTTATGCTAGAACAAAACCAAAGACAGTTTTAGAATTCTTGAAGCATTGTAATCAAAGTTACGGGTTCAAATTTTCCATTTTCTGTTTTGTTTTCTTTTTAGATGTGGTCGAAGTGGGATCGAAAATTCTGGATTTTTGGTCCCCTTACCCCCCCTGGGGGGGGGGGGATTTAGTGTCCATAGCGCCATAAAATTTTAGGACCGAATAGTGAGCCACCTAAGGGTCCTTTCCCAACAACAAAACAAAAACTTCCACCGGACCGACAGTGGCCTGGCAGGGACCTGGGTTGACCTCCTTAAAAAGCATTGATGGTTTTTTATCATCTTTATTGAAAATAGACTTTTTTCCGTCCAGTGTTCTAAGCAGTTTGGAGTTCAGTGATTCGATGAAATATTCCGCCATATTAGTACTGTATATGAAAAAGTTGACCAAGTATTAGGAACTTCTTACATTGATGGAGAAGTCATCTGCTATATCACCGATAGCCGTCCAGAACCAAGTGCAACTCGTACACTGCTATCAGGAATACCGAATACTAAATGGCAAGTTAGTGATAACATGTTAGTATCATAATAAGGCATGGTTTGATAAGAGAGTTCATTTAAAGTCTGGGTTTCTGGTTGTACAATAGCAAGGCTTAGCAAGTTCACAGTTTCCTGAGTCAAAAAAAGGTGACGTCTGCCCAGTTCAGTTTCTGGTGTTTGAAACAGTAGTAACAGTGCTATGATGTAGTCTGGGGCGAGAACTGTGGCCGATGACTAGTTCGCCGAGTTAAGAAAACTCTGAGTGCTAACTTCATCGACTTCGTTAACGATTTGGGAGCTCGAAAGCAAGCGTTGGTAGCCGAGTGCGTTAGCGAGAAGTGGGTGGTCGTGCTCGTTGAGTAGCAGAAGTAGTGAATTAGTAACAGCCGAGTAGAACTTCGGGAAATAGTGACGACAGAACGTGGTGAATCATAGGCACCAGCTATATGAAAGGTGGTAAGTGTTAGCTCTGCACCCTTGAGAAGAGCGAGTTTTGCTGTCGTAAGGGTTCACTGAGGTTGGTTGTCATTGCTGGAAGTCAGAGGTATAGAAAATGAGTTGGGCTCCGAGACAGAGAGTCAAGAGAAAGGTCTTGACGCAGGGATGTCTATGTGATAAATGGTCTGCGAGACTACGAACACTTTTCAAACTACAGTAGTCCTCCCCTGGGAGTGCCGAGCTGGAGTCTATGTGCATCAATAATTGGTCTGGCTCGGGTGGCGACTCAATACATAGCACTCGCACAAGCCAGCTTTCAGATGCATGGGTTTCACACAGAGTACTATTCAAAGTCTTGAAAATTCTTCTGAACAATATTCATGAACTAATAACGAGTTGCAGTTTTAGAAGCGAGTGCTCGAAAGCCGTCACACTACGTTGCAGTATTCCTTCATGAAAGAGTTTCGCGTTTGAGAAAGTTTCTAGTAAGTACTTTTACTCTGAATCGGTGAGAAAGATGTTGACAAAATGGGAAAGTTCCTTGAGGGTCATAGATATGAAGTATCGTTAATATATTGTACCTCTATTTAGTATCATATGCTTTAGTCAGATCGAAAACGATTATCACAAAATGTTGCTTCTAGGTCATGGTTCCCACGATAGCCGTTTCTATTGTAACGATGTTGCCAGTCGTCCTGTGCAATGATGGGAAACAGAATAGGATAGTTGAAATTTAATTACTCACCTCTAGATAAAACATTACTGGCACTGATCATTCTATATCACAGTTTGCTCACGTAGCTTGTGTAAAATAGAAGTTTGCAGTTTCAGACACACACTGAAGATTTTCCTAGTTTGGGAATGCAAATTGAGACTGCAATTATCAAATTTGATTAGATTATATGGTAGTTTAAGCCTCCCTAACCGCTACAAAAAAAAGCGTATCGAAGACAGGAAAGAGGAAGGCACCATTTAGTATGGAGATAAGGGAATGCGGAATCTATGCAGAAGGGGCATAGAAACAGCAAGTTGAGGAAGAAGTTCATGAAACAAGATAAAAGTTGAAGAAGAAAGTAGTAGGTGCTGAAAAACAGGAGCTGTCAGCAGTGAACCGAAAAAAGGTGGTCCTCAACATAAAAAAAATATTTCATTTCAACAAAAAAGCCTACCTAACTCTCAGCTCGGGACTTTGCATTGTGAGAATGTTGATTCCCATAATCACAGTAGTTGAAGTCTTCCAAGGGGCCTGAAGAGTGAGGAGGTTATTTTGTTTACAGAGATAAAAGAAAGAAGTTGGAGTACGTACTTTTACTCACAATCAAGCACAACTTTTGCTTTCAATGGCTAGTACTCACTGTCGATACTTATGCTATGGTAGGAAATGTTAATAAATACTGTAATAAAAAAAAGGAAAACTAACGGTTATCACGTCTCAACAAGACGCATCCTGGCCCCTGCAAGCCTCCACCAGCTTACAGAAAAGAATCACCCAACTATTATCCGCCTAGGTATGTCTCGAGCAGAACTTCTAATCCAATTTCAAACAACAAGAGAAGTCTTAATCTTCACTCATACCTGCTTGCTTTTGATATACCTTAAAATTTGAACCTCTTTTGTATCAAGAAGCGGCCCATTTCTGATCAATAGTTTTGTGATATAAGCGAAATAGGCAACAATCATGAGCAGGTAGAGTTGATTTTGTTTAATTAAATTTTTTAAATGTAAAAATCACAGTTACTAGCGCGCTGCTTGATTGATTAAAAATTAGTTTTCATCTCCCTTACCTAAACAAAGACCTTCAAAGAGAGGAAGGATAAAGCCACTATTTAGGACGGCGTTCAGGGAACGCGGAATCTATGCATAAGGTGTGTTCTCGCACTAGATCCCCTGAGCATTGGAACAGTGAGTTAAGAAGGAAGGTTAAGAAAAAGATAAAAGTTTAAGAAGATAGCCATAGGGGCTGAAAAACAGGACAGCCAGCCCTGAACTGCGAATAGATGATCCTTAACAAAACCAAAAACTTTTACTTGAACAAAAAAAAGCTTACCTAACTCTCCGCTCGGGACTTCCCACTTTCCCCGGAGTGCTAATTCTCATAATTACAATAGTTATAAGCCCCTGAGGAGCAGCGAGCTGCTACATTTCTTGGTTTCTCCAATGCTTTTTTACCTACACTGGCCTTTCCGTCAACAGTCTAGAGAAAATAAGACTTATTCATACACAATTAAAAATTTATTACGGATATTTTTATATTCCTCCATTAGTTTCTAAACTGAGTGATTGGGTCGCACTTAGATGAGGAGAAAATTAGACTAGTAGATATTAATACGTAGAATTTGAACAGCTAAAACTAAATGGCTGAGAAAAAATGAATTTCATGAGGACGCTTTCCAGATGACAAATTTGTAAGTCGTTCCAGATTTTATAAGGTCTATATCTCAAAATTTAATGGTAAAATGATGAGAACAATGAACATTCTTATTCTGTAAGCAAACTAACATTCAGCAATAAGAAAATGAGGAAATGTAAGCATCTACCAACGGTTATATTTACATCATCGGTTTTACGGATATATGAGTACCATTTGAGAGAAGTGGATGTCAGGTGTGAGACGTTAAATAATATTAGAAAAACAAAATCACGCGCAACACCACTAAAGAAGTTGGGAAAATATTGGTAAATGCTAACAAAGGAAAAGTGCGATACAACACACACATGACTTGACGAGGCTTTTTCGGGCTTTTTGTTACACGAAATAAGCCTCAAAAATACATCAGTATAAACACTTTACATTTTCATATTGAAATTTGACAAAATAAAACGAATTCACGCTTGTTTCAACAGATCTTTGGCACAAAGGAGTTGGGCTTTGAAGTCGCAATCAGGCGCACTTGAGCATCTTGAGGTGGGCGGCCTTCAGTCCAGCAATAAGCTCGTCAACCTGCTCAATGTTGAGCTCTGCCAGCATGTGGGAGGCGGCAGGAGAAGATGAGGCGACGTCCTCAGCAGGCGCGGCACTTGAGGGCAGGAGGGAGGGCTTCGTGTCGTCGCCCCCACTCCCGTCCGTGGAGGTACGCAGGACGAGGTTCAGTAACGGCTCTTGGAGACTTGCCACTCTGCTGCTCGACACTGCAAGCTGGATAAACAACGCGTGTCATATGATGGACACCTTCGGGGTTCGAATAAACAAATTTGCTCGGTACGAACAGCATCTCGTGCGACCTCTCTAAAAAAAATCCTACGAAAACAGAATAGTTAAGCAAGAGTTCGCATGCTCTAAATACGACTGAAATTTAAGCATTGAAACACGTATGACCAGTATCACTCGCTGGAGCGTTAGAAGGTTAGGCACCAGAAGTTACTGGATATGGCACAGCTCATTTATGGTGAAGTCTCTGAGTCGCATGAAATAGTGTCTCTGAATTCTTCTCCTCTGCTAGGACACCTAAATAACCATGTTTCACACTGTAAGCTGAATAAACAGAATATAAAGACCGACATCAGGGCAGATAATACCTGAAACATAATACTTATAAATTGAAAACACAGTTCCTGGACACAAGTATTTACATTTCGAGCGTTGGTAAGGAGTACAGAGCTTTGGTAAGGTTGTTCAGAGAATAGATTAGATTATCCATACGTTCGGTGGCTAAAAAAAATTCGCATGGTTCAGAAATTCATTAATAAGTGACTGGACCACCTTTAGCTAGAACCACAGCTTTAATTCTACGAGATTCTGAATTCTCTGCAGCTCTTTTTTTGGCCATAGTTGAAGTTATCTGTACCGCAAAGCAGTCATTGTTGAAGGAAGTGGGCGATACCGGGTTCTTCTGAAGCTCACCCGGGAAATTTTTAATGGGGTTTATTCAAATCGGGAAGTCAGTCCATGTGCCCAAATGTTCCCTCATTTGCACTGAGCCAATCTTGAATATTTTTAGCCCTGTGAATGCGAGCATTGTGGTCCTGAAAGATCCTGTAGCCATCAAAATAGATAAACTCCATAGAAGGATGAACGTGGTCAAAATGTGCTCGCAAAAAGTCGTGCGAGTTCATTTAGTTATTGCAAAGAGTGGCAGATGCATGTCAATCCCAGCAAAAACAGCCTCAAAAGATTACACTGCATCTATGCCTGAGCAGTCGGGACGATGCTAGATGGATCCATAGCTTCATGAGGCTGTCGCCCTACCCGAACACGCCCGTTATTTTGAAACAGGAGGGATCTAGACCCATCAGACCACATTACATGTCTGCAACACTCAACAGTCCAATCTCAGTGTTCTCGCACAAATGATAGACATATTTGCCGATTTACAGGTGACACTAACGGCTTCCTGGTAGGTTTGTATTTACCTAAATTAATTTTTTTTAGATCCTCAATGCACAGCCCATAGAGAAATCGTTTTAGGACCTTCACAAAACTTACTAGTCCTCATACGCGTTCGTGAGCGCCGATTCTTCCTCACCTATGTATCCCTTCAAAAAGCGCTTGTTTCTGTCATCCAGAATTATAAGCCACTTACAATTTCCGTGAGATGAACCGGGTTCGCCATCTTGTTTCCAGCGTGCTATTGTGCTCTGTATCGATCTAATATTTGAATTGGTTACTGTACAGATGTCCCGAGTTTTGATTGTCTACTTGGATGAAACAAAACGTTTCACCCTTAATCAAGTGCTGACTGACCCTTTCCATGGTTCTTCATTTCTCCGATGTAAATGAAAATTTAGAAATTCATCTGCACTGAAAACAGGTCTTTACTACTCACTTAACACATAGAATGTTGTCATATACAGTTTTACTGAACAAAATGAACCCTGAACTGAAATATTACGAACCATACAGAGTAGGTAAAATTGTGAAGCGCGGCCTTTTTTTGGCCATTTAGCGCAATTGGTATTAAGCCTTCTTAACCACAGCAGAAGTGCTATTACGTAATGAAAGATGAAGGCACTATTTAGTAGAGAGATGAGGGAACAGGAATCTACGTTTGAGAAGTGATCCACACACAAGATCCTCAGAGTGTAGAAACAGCAAATAATGAAACACGTTTATGAAACAAGATTAACGTTGAAAAAGAAAGTGGTAAGAACCAAAAACAGACAAAAACGCAGTGAACAAGAAAAAAATTCCATTCCAACAGGAGAAAGGCCTGCCTAAATTTCAGCGCAGGACCTCACGTCTTCTCCATGGGAGTGCATATTCCTATATATAAAATAGCTGTGTCCCCGTGACGAGCAGATAGTTCTGAGAACACCAGTATATTATCAGATTATCTGAAAAAAACAGAACGAAATTTATTCATAACGAATAATCAACTAAACAAAGAAATGCGAAGAGCAAAAGAATGTGACCAAAACTAACAACGAGTCCTTAACATTTAGGGGCATGACCTTTATTTACAATTATAGTGTGTGGAATTATTCTTATCTCTTGAAATTAACTTTTGACACTCTGTTTACAGTATCCTGTTCCATTCTTACATGCAGATGATCCTCAAACCAGCGAAGTTCTTTGGACTCCTTTAATGCACAGTAGTTTTGAATATTCACCATATATTTTCCATGAGATGTAGGTCAGGCCTAGGGCACGGAAGGCCTATAATTTTGTAAAAAACAGCCCCACACCATGATGCCGTATCCTCCGTGCTTGACGGTGAGCATGGGGTTCTTGGAATCACAGTCAGTCCTGGTTCTAAAGAGTGACGAGTTTCGTTTCGGCTGAAATGTTTAATTTTGTTTTCATCGGACCATATTCAACTCAAAACTCAATTCCTATGTTAAGATGGTTTTGAACAAACGTTAAACGATGGTTTGCATGTTTTTTGAGAGGAGTCCAGTGTGGAGTGCCAGCATGCAGGCCCTTCGCTGTAATCCTCCAGTAACCTTTTTGAGACGATGTGACTTCCTTGTAACTGCAATTATTTCTGCAGGCATGCACACGTTGTCATAAGCTCATTTGTCACCTTACACAGCATACAGCGGTAAGAGCGGCCCGTGGTCGTCCGAGGAGCACCGACTCCTGCCAGATAGGAGCTTGCTTCGATGCTTCCAAACTATTACACTAACAGTTGCATATGGCCCCTTAAACAATTCAGCAATTTGCCCCAAAGTGAATCCTTCATTGTAGTGTTTAAGTATTTGCTTTCGAATAGCTTAGGGAATTCCTTCGACTTTCTACATGGGATTCACTGGGCATCCATCCTCAACAAAATCTGTAAGTGTTATGATTGTGCCGATCGTAGTTTGTTTACGATACACGTGCATCTGAAAGTTTATGGAAGCTTTATAAACAATTTCCCGATTAAGATACTCAAATTGTGTAATAAAATAACGATTATTTTAAAGCATCAATTCTGGACAAATACCTTGGTTTTACACATTTAAATAACTTTTCTGGTGCCAACAAATTTTTTTCAGTTGAAATGATCAGTTAAATATTTATTCTCTGAACTACCTGCACTCTTTACCCCAAACTGGAGCTCAAAATTTTCTAATTACGTATATCACAGAAATAGTTGTGAAAATACTCATGTCCAGGTACTGCTCGTTGAAGCACGTGATTGATGAATAATAATTTATAATAGGCTACAGCTTTTCATCACCACGTAACCGAATTAATCGGAAAATTTGTTATAACCATTCTGGGTAGAGGAAGAGAACGAGGTAACTAAGAAAAAAAAAGAAAAAAAAACATTTATTTCCAATAAAGTACAAACATGAAATGTCGAGACATTGGTTTTTAAAACACCTTAACCTTAACATCCTTAAATGATAATAACACATTGGAATCGTGATACCCGTGTAAAATTTTGAAACAAAAAATGATTGACAGAAAAGAACAACAAGAATGAGTTCCCTTCCTTGCCTAATCTGATTTTTACAGTGCAATTAAATATAAGTAACTAAGAGAACACGATCCTCGCGACGCTCATTTGAAAAACACTTGCATTAGTGCGCACATGTATTGAAAATAAAAGCGAAAAACGCATTCAAATACCTTACCATAGAGACCCTTAATTGCTATTCATACATGGTTATTGTAATACCCATGTTTAGTGTTGAAACAAATGATTTAGATCCTTAATTGCCATTTATACATGGTTTTCGTAATACCCATGATAATTCTTGAAACAGGATTTGAAGAAAAGCATGAAAAAAAATATGCGTTCCTCTTCGTTGCGGTAGTCAGATTTTGGTAATGCATTTAAATACAAGTGACTAAGAAAACATAATTCATGTGACGCATTGCTGAAAAACCCTCTCGTTAGTGCGTACTCGTATTAAAAATATGGGCATAAGAACGTAGGAGCTAGTGATACGAGCGTGAGGGATTGATGCTAGAAGTAAAATTAACAGATTTGATTTGTTTTGCGTCTAAAACTATGAGGTCGACAATCGGGATTTTGGAAAAATTTTCACACTGATGCATCATACAGTATGCCAAGTGGTGAGCTCGGAAAGAATATAATATTCACTGTAACTAAACAGAAAATGGTTATGATATTTCTTACTTACGCTAATAGTACTGGCGCAGAGTTCATCAGAGTCAAAGACATGAAAAGTATTGTTGCACATTGCTCGCCGTAACATTTTCAACATAGGTGGAACCGTACAAAAAGTTAACTATCCAAAATTGTGTTGTCATAATGTATTCGCGAGAGTAAGAAGGTAAGAGTTTTCCACACAAAGCTATCAAGAGCAATTTGAGACTAGAATAAGAAGATTAAAAAATGCTGTTCTTTAAAGTTATGACATTCGTCGAATCCGTGGCCTTTTTTAAAATGTTTTAATCATGAACGAAAAAAGGGAAAGAAGATGCTAAAACACCCTCACATTAACATCCTTTCCCTCTTTGCGGTAATTAATTTGGTTTTGAAAATGCAAAATGAATGTGAGTAACTGCGAAAACAAAAACAAAATCCCTGTGACACATAGTTGAAAACACTCTTGTTGGGGTGCGCGTATATTGGATCATGAGTCCAAAATATTTGCTGCATAGCTGGAACAATACGAATAGTTAACCACCGAAAATGATTTCGTCCTAATAAACACACGAGAGTTGGCAAGTAAAAATTGCAAATGAACTACGTCGCATGTTCAAAATTTTTAATATGAGCTAAAACGCTTTCAAATATCTCAAAATTTAGACCATGACTTGATATCTACACTTGGGGATCGTAATACTTATACCAGTAAATTTTTGAAACCAGTGGTTGGGAGAAAAGTACGTAGAAAATGCCTTCCCTTCGTTGCGTTGGTCTGATTTTAACAGTGGATTTTATTACAAGTGGTCGAGAAAACATTGTGCGTGTGATGTGTTGTTAAAAACACTGGTTAGTGCACTCCCATATCGAAATTTGAGCTTACGAACGTTGGAACTAGTGAAATGAGGGATTATGGTTGAAAGTAAAATAGGTTGATCCGAATTAATTTGCGTTCTAGACTGCGAGGTTGATATTAAAGGCAATTTTACACTTTTCGTATCAACTAGTGAGCTAAAATAACTGGCTCGGATAAAATGAAAGATTTTCAGTAACACAAATATCAAACTTCATATGCTACTAGCTTTGGCACAAAAAAGTTCACCAGATTCAAACAGATGAATCGGATCGTTGTACAATGCCAACCATAACATTTTCAACATTGCTGGGACGAAACGAGAGAGTCAGAACAACCTATAATAGTGTGGCCAAAGTATACTCAAAGAGTGTAAGGGACGGCACATTGTCACGGCATTTTAGGAAGGGAATAAGTTCTACATATATATACACACATACACGTACATATATGTATCCATACACATATATACACATATACACACACAGGAGCGTCACATGTGAGTACATACATGAACTTAATATTCGCATACAAGTAATCAATCATATTGCATATGCATAATACAGATATGTTTTGATTGTTGTATGATGTAAAGATAAGATAGTTTGCACTAAAAATTCCCGACTTCTTTTCCAGTACGTCCTGCAGTTTACACTTACTGTGTAGACGCAAGATAGAGAGCTATTTTAGTTTTGAATTCTCCAAGTGTTTGTGGGGTTTTGATGCTCTGGGGAAGTTTATTCCACAGTAAGGCACCTGATACTGACAGAGCTTTCTGCCCTAAGGTAGATGAACGGTATTTGATTAAGACATCACGTCTCCTATTCGGCTTTAGGTTGGTGACGGTAGGGGAATGGAATTTCACTATTTCAGCATTGCTATGAGGAAGATATAAAGAGGAGAATACGTATTGGGCTTTGTGCGCTAGAAACCTCTCCTGAATAGGAGCCCAGCCGAGCTTATTCAGGAGAGGTGTTACGTGATCATTCTTTTGAATTTACCTTTGCATACAACCTTAGCTGCAAAATTCATGCATTTTTGTAGATCTTTTTGAAGATATTTCGGTATATCTCCCCATACCAGGCTGCAATAGTCAATACGTGATAAGGCCAAAGACTGGATGGCCAATAATCTAGATTCTTCGTCAAGCATACGTTTTATACGATTAAAAAACATTAAAGTCCCGGGAATTATGTTGCAACATGTAAAAGATGAAAGAAAAAAGTAAAAGAATAATTCAGTAGAAAAAACTATAAGCCCCCAGGTCAGTTGAGGTATATGACGCTAAAATGAAAGAAATTACCCGCAAAGGAAAGAGTCGCCCATTGTTCGTGTCAGTAAGCGCCACATGAGGACGAACGACCCACCTTGACATTCCAGTCGAAGTGCGCCAGGCCGGGGAGCGGGGCGAGGGCTCGGTGCAGCAGCAGGGTGCGGATGGCGGGGCTGTGCGCTGTGGCGGCCGCGTGCAGGGCTGCCGCTCCTGCGAACTGGCACGGCCCCAGCGCCGCCTCGCACTGTGTTAAATTTAGTATTGTATCAACGCGCTCCCACATTGTAACCTACTCGACAGCCCGTGACTCGTTAGGACAAATTATGAGGATCCAAGTATACCAAGAAAATAAAAACGAAAGAGAAATTCATACCTATCAAAAACATTTTTGTACTGCAAAAAAAAAAAATTAGATCACAAGTTAGTTTAAACCTCCTTAACCACAACGGCGTTCCAAAGAGAGTAAGGATGAATACACAACTTAGTATGGAGTTAAGGGAATGGAGACTCCATACGCAATGTATGTTCCTTCACAATAATCCCTGTGCAAAAAAAAAGTTAGGAAGGGAGTTCACGATTTGGTTAGATGATCAGAAAGTTTTAGCCTCCCTTACCACAACAAAAATGTTCAAAGAGAGGAAGGATGAAGGACCACTTACTATGGAGCTAAAGGAACGTGGAATCGATGCACAAAGGATGTTCCTGCAATGGATCTCGTAGTCATAGAAACAGTAAGATAAGAAGGAAGGTTATGAAACAAGATAAAAATTGAAGAAGAAAGTCAGAGGTGCTGAAAAATAGGAAAGTAGGCCTGAAACCCTCATCACGTGAATTTACACACACCAGAAAAAAAATTTTTAATGGCTAATCATGAGGTTTGAACACGATTTGTTAAACATTTATATTTTGTGATGTATTTTTTCCCGTACTAAGCAAAGTTCTAAAAATTAGTTAGACTTGAAAATTACTGAAAAATAGGTGCAGTGGTCTACACCTTTTTCACTTCAAATTAATCCAAGTCAAGTTCAATTTAATCCAAGTCAAGTTCAATTTAATCCAAGTCAAGTTCAATTTAATCCAAGTCAAGTTCAATTTAATCCAATTCAAGTTCAAATTAATCCAAGTCAAGTTCAATTTAATCCCAGTCAAGTTCAAATTAATCCAAGTCAAGCTCAATTTAATCCAAGTCAAGTTCAAATTAATCCAAGTCAAGTTCAATTTAATCCAAGTCAAGTTCAATTTAATCCAAGTCAAGTTCAATTTAATCCAAGTCAAGTTCAAATTAATCCAAGTCAAGTTCAATTTAATCCAAGTCAAATTCAAATTAATCCAAGCCAAGTTCAATTTAATCCAAGTCAAGTTCAATTTAATCCAAGTCAAGTTCAAATTAATCCAAGTCAAATTCAATCTAATCCAAGTCAAATTAAAATGAATAACAGTCAAATTTTACATACACATACAGGAATACATTTGGATTTTATGTTTGTAATGTTGTCTTTCGTAACATCGGTTTTTAAAATGATTTAAAAAATGCTTTTTCAGTATCTTATTTACCGATTTCTCTAATATAGAAGCATTTAAAAAAAGTGTTTCTCATTGAATTTGAATCAGCGCTTTCCTCAAGATGGATCTCTACAACCAATCAACGGACTATGAAACAAGTGAAGATGAACAAGAAAATATACACCCAGGAGTAAGAAGAGGAATAAAGAGAGGAAAATACAAGAAAACACGAGAAGAAAAATGCAGAGCGATAGATGTTGCATTGAAAGATGAAGATTGGAGAGCAGTGGCAACATTTTTCTTGGTAATGCAGGAATATATCTGTGTAGTAATGTACTCATATAAATTGTAATCAAACGGAATCGTACATTACTACTCAGTTAATAGCATTTGTATTTTTTTTAAAGATTAAATATACATATCGTGCGGTAGTAATCTTTTGTATTTGCATGTATATGATTTTATATATATATATTTATATATGTGATATTGTGGAATTTTACGCATATAAATATCTATAAGTGTGAATAAATCCTAAAAAACTACGTGTATGTGTAACATAAAATTCCATTTTGAACATAAATATTTGAATGTATGCAATGGAGAATTGTAAAACAACTTTAACGTGTAGTATAATACGAAGTTTTTTTATTGACTTTGCATCTTTTACACCGCTCAAAAATCTGAATCACACTCTGCCTCCTGATGCTGGATACTTACCACATTTTAAGACAGCTTGTTTTTATATTGCAGAAATTTTATGTATTCCTTGCTGAAAGGAAAAACGACTGTCTTGCTCATTACACCCAATAGATACATATTTAATACAAAAAAGCTCAAATTAACAAGTGATTATGTCAATTTTTAACTCAACTTAGGGTTCGATTAATTTGAATATGACTTGGATTAATTTGAACTTGACTTGGATTAAATTGAACTTGACTTGGATTAATTTGAACTTGACTCGGATTAATTTGAAGTGAAAAAGGTCTAGTACGGTTAAGAAACATTCTTCAGCAGATGGGCATTTGTAATAGATCGTATCCACAATACACTTTAAGAGAAGCGCAAATTTCGCCCCTTCTTAGAACTGAAAGCAGGACGTGGACTGGACAACCACACGAGCATAGTGAAAAAAGAAAACGATCATTAAGATCTTAAAAGTACTGTACATTTATTAGGATTTCTAACGTACAGTAACACCTCTGCATACGAATTTAATTCATTACGGGACCTACGCCGCCTATTAAATTATTCGTATGCTAGATCAATTATTCCTATAGGAATACATTTAAAATAATATAATTCGTTTCACAGCCCACAAATCTAACATAATTTCTTACTAGATTGATTGATTGATTATGAGAAAGTTTTAGCCTCCCTTTGCCACAACAAAGATATTCAAGGAGAGGAAAGATGAAGGCACCATTTAGTATGGAGCTAAGGGAACGCGGAATCTACGCACAAAGTGCATAAAACAGTAAGCTAAGAAAGAAGTTCATGAAACAAGATAAAAGTTTAAGAAAAAAGTAGTAGGAGCTGAAAAACGACAGCAGTGAACCGAAAAAAGATGATCTGTAACATAACAAAAAACATTTTATTTCCACAACAAGGAGGTGAACCTAACTTAATCAATAGATAACTACTCATAGAAGCCCTACAGAAGTGCATAGTAAAATATTAGACACGTAAAAAGAAATAAATTATAAAGAACTAATCACTGAATGTATAGGGCCTGTGCGCATGTGAAATAATTCCCTACCACCGCAACTCCGCTAACCACAGTGGTTCTCGTTGCTCCATCATCTTCATGCTTACGACAATTACGCCTTAACACAAACAGCACGAGTTTGAAAATAAAATAAATTTAACCTCTCCGTTAGCACAGTGCAGGAGAAAAATTCCGTTCACAAACAGCCAAAGAAGTTTCCACATTTTAAATGAAAAGTTAATACATCACGCCCGGTTCAATTTCAAACACTCATGGTAAGCAGACGCAATTTTTTACGAGAAATGACTACTGTGTCATGATCATTTGTTTACACAGAGATACTAAAGTTTTTAGATTAGAGTGGATGTTAGTTTAAGCCTCCCTAACTACAACAAAGGCGTTCCAAAGAGAAGAAGGAGGAGGCACCATTTAACATAGAGTTAACACTAGAACGGCCGCGCACACACTCATACATTCATGGGCTGTCCGGTGATTTTGACCGGAACAATGAAACTAGGATTTACTGGTGAAATGAATGATTTCAAATTAATTACAATTTTTTAAAAAAGAATACCTTATTTGAATATCAAATTAAAATAGTAACATAGAGTTGGAATCACATTTATTTATATAGTTTTACAACCTTCTTCCATTTTTAAAACATTAAAATTATGAAGTTTTATGAAGCATTTAAATATACTTTACACTGTACGCACTAAATGCATGGCAACAAAACTAAATGTACTTACGAAATGAAAAGCACTCAAATAAACTTAAGGGAAAGCAACCAAACTAGCCGTTCTCAGCATGAAGATGGTATACATCACAATTAACATCACAGGCGTATAACAGAACCGTTACCATTTTTTTTTTTTATATTCCAACTGCATTCTACATTCGTTGCCAGAGCTGAATGCTGATGTCTAACACAATTATCATTTGATGCATAACCTCTTTCAAGAATGAACAACGTATTTCTGTACTTATTTAATTCCACGCAAAATCATTGTTCAGACAAATTGACGACATATTTACCCGTAGCAGAGTTATAATAAACATTTATACTAATTAATACTTCGTTTCAAACCGTCAGCATAAACGAGTCCAGTCTTGTTAGTCGTAGGATAACGGCAGCACCGAAACACATTCACGAGGTGCAGATTTAGTATATTTCTCTACCTTTTAATTTACAGGGCCACAAAAAATTGATCAAATCATTAAGTTTCTAGGTATGACACATCAGTATACAGTGCAGTCAACACGCGTTGTATTTGTACTCGGATAATAGTGGCACTCAGGCAATCTCATCCACAGCCTGTACCATACGCTTGTTTTGCTTTTGCTTTCAACTTTGATTTCTAGGACCGGTACTTCACTCATTTTTTTCAAGTTGCGTTATTGTCAAGAAAATAATTTTCGGTATGTGGTCGGAAAAACTTCTGACTCAGTCACGAAACTACTACGTCAGGCTATCTTACCACATTTGTATT
>JACJUY010008956.1:15286-35403 GCA_014220935.1 Platorchestia sp. MABIK | reverse complement strand
CTCAGCTACTACAACGTTTTATCCAGTTATGAATTCCGAAAATATATTTTGTCCGTATACATGTGTCGCTTAAGTGTCTAAAAGCATAGAAATCAATGCACTTATTAATTTGAGGGAATATGCTCCCTTAAGGAAGCAATTTTTTTGCTATTGAACATAGAGCAATGAAATTTTGTACACAGTTAGAAAATGCAAATAAAAAGCTTTTACCATTTATGAAAAATTGCGATTTTTACATGGAGAACGAGATTTACATAGAAAATGGGATATTCAAAGAAAACGAAATTGGAGAGGGGGTGGTTCAAAATGTTTTTTCTTCTTCAATTTTTGAGCTACTGTGATGATATTGGTATCATTGAATGCGGAAAGATTCATGAATTACAATATTCAATATCGCGTTCTTCATTTTTTTTTAGAGATAAAAAAATCCAAAATCAAATCATTTTTGTAAAAAATTAAGACTCTGTGATGTCATAACTTTTGATCGACAAGGAATTGCCAAATAGGTTATACTAATTCCTCCATCTTTTCGCATCCAATGATACCCATATCATCACTGTAACTCAAAAATTGTGGGAGAAGTAGCATTTTGAAACCCCACACCAGGACCTCCAAAAGAAGACACTCCAAAAAAACATAAGAAATCCCAATTTTTCGCTATTATTATGTGTGGGATCAGCTAGGAACCATGCAATCTTTAAACAGTAATAAAGAGACATAGGAGCTTACATAGCAACGTCAAGCCGTGAAGAAATAGCGTAGGTGGGCCTGTAACATGATGAAATACCACCTCCCTCCCCTCCGTCCTCCCTCCCCCTATACTTCGGCCGTAGCGGCCGAACGAGCGAACGTACGAGTCTCATTTTATCACAGGATGTACCTGACCACTTATACTTCCTATAGCATCTAAAATCAATATCTATACAACTATCTCAGTTTCTCAATTATGGGGGACATTTCCCCTTGGAGTGTTGAATCATTTGTGTTTCACTTACGCGTTAGTAGTATCACATAATTGTGCTCATCTATACTATACGATTACCACAGTCTGATTTCCGATTTAATTCAAGAGTTTTAGTGAGAATTTGAAGACTTATCAAATCGTCACCATTACTTTCTCACCCCGTTCTCATATTCTAATGGAATAAAATGTTTTAACATTCCAGACCAGTTTAAAGCTGAGTAATTTTTATTGATTCTCATGTGTGATAAATTAACATGAGTAACGAAGGACTCGAATGCTTCCCACTTCTTTTTCACTATGTCATCAACGTTGACATGACGTGTTTAAAGATTTTCAAATTGTTCGTGTAATGAATTACATAGCATTTCTTCAACCAAATATTCATCAACTACAGTTGGTAAAACTGAAAAAAAATACACTAAATTCATCTCCACGGATCTATTGATTGCTTAGTGAGAGTGTTTACTGTTAAATCGTCCTTGGTAAAATTTGATGTCTTCTGAAACATGTTGTGTTTCATTAAATGTTGATTTACATTACGAGATTGTTTCGTCAAATGTGAGATACAGTCAATTTTGACGAAAGATATGTAAAACGATTGTTTTGCATCTGCACAATATGCTATTTTTCTTAATGAACTTTATGTCTCGTAAATCTACGGTGTTGACTCGTAACATTCAATTTACTCAAAACTGATTAGTCAGGCGTAGTTTATTTTTGCAGGAGGAGGACGTTTTTCAGCCTGCGTTTTACCGTAAACTGTGATTTTGGTACCTGAAGTACTTCACAAAATCTAGTCTGAGTCAAGGTTCATAAGTAAAAATATTCGAATACATATCGAATACTTAAATGAGCAAAGAATTTCAAAAACTGGTCCAAAATTGCTGAAGTCTGAGTTCTTCAGATTTTTGTTCAAGTCTGCCGTTTGATTAGTGAGAAATTTCTTTCCGGCGAAGGAACAAGGGAATCAGAGCTGTTATAGAGGTTCAAGCTTTCGTAAATTCTCTAACTTCATTTCACAAAGAAATTTGTTTTTTCAGATGTTAAAGGTTTTGACTTGACTCGGCGGATGAGTGAGGAGCTTAAAAAATTCGAGCTATCTCTAAAAACCATACCATGGTGAGAATGTTAATTGCTTTTTATAAACTATAATCAGTGTGATACGTAGCATCACACTGATTTTACGCAGTTTCTCTCCATCGCAATAAGTTATTTCGAAAACTTTTTTAAAATTTAATGAAATAGTTCAATAATTTAGGAGAGTTACTAAAGTTACCATCATCACATGCTTGTAATTGTATTATCATCACATGCTTGTAATTGTTTAATTTCAAAAAAAATTCAAATTAGAGTTCTTCCAGTGAAATTTTTTCCGGATAATTGACAAATTTTATCATTTGCACGACACTCATTTTTAATACTTTAGAAATATTTTGGATTTTGAAAATGCACAAATGATCATCAAAATCAATAAGCCTATGTTTGAGAACAATTCTTGAGTTAAGCAATCTTTGGTCTGAAAATTTACGCTGACTTTTTGGGCGTAACCTGATTGCCATTTTGATGCTCATCAATCCATGATTGATGTAAATTTGACATTTGACTAGTTATTCTACTTGTTTTCAGGTTGATAATGACCCTAGAGGTCGAAACGTTCCAGAAATTTTTATTCATTGACTTTCCTAAGTAAGTTATGATCTCAATAAAGACGTGCATCTCGTCACTTTTTTTCATAATGATGTTGAATTTGAATGGTATTTGATTCAGATGGCTCGTGTGGTCAAAAAGATGTTTTCTGCTGATGTACCATAATAAAAACTTTCTTGATCGGGGCCTGTCTGTAAATACCCTGAAAATTTTCTAATTTTTCGAACGTGAATCGACTCAAATGTTGTGAATTGAATTTGACACCATAAAATATTTTCCCACCTAATGCAGTGGTTTTAAAAAAACCATGTCACCTTAGTTTCGATTCTTTTTTCGTGTGCTGTTTTTCATAGGCTATTTCCAATGATCTTTTCCACTTGAGAATCAATGAAGCGCATGGTCTGAAAAGGATTAACTTCATCAAATTTTCGTTAATTAGTGCTTTCCCGAATAGATTACATGCATCTAATTTATTAGAGATGGATTTACATGCAATTAAGTGAGATGTTTTCTACTAAAATGAAACATGCAAAATTCATTTGAATAGCGATTATCAACCATGTAAATTTTTCAAATACATTCCTCTCGTGAACGTGTTAGAACGAAATGAAATTGCTAATAAGCATTTCGTTCGAATAAATTAAAGCTTTATCATTTTATACAAGAAAATAAATTCACTATTTGACATTGTTTATATTTTTAGACTCATAGTTATAATTATTTATGCTTCAATAACATCGGAAAATTAGCAGTCACATGACGACGATGTACCCGCAGACTTTCACATTTTTATAAGCGTCCCAACAATTTAGATTCTTAGTAGACATTAGTTTCTTACACTCGTGCTCATGAATTTTCCTTTTGAAAAAAAATATGCTGATGTTATTTTTCCCCTACAGATCAAACAAATTAAATAACACATCTGTTGATAATCATGAGGATAAATTTCATAGATTGGGATATTAGCCTGCCATTAAGAGTTGCCCCTCCGATGAATTTGTCAATCTACTTCATTTATCGAGTTAGATTGAAATAAAAAAACTATCAAGGATCAAACTAACTAGGGCTTAAAAATTCTTCGTTAATTAAAGTGAGCATTTCATTCCCCTCCCATGACTCATTTTTCAACATAAGCGAACTCGGTGATTGGTTTATTGCTAGAAATGTACACGTTGATTGGCACCGGGCAAATATTATGAAGTTAATCACATGGAAAACTTAGGAATTTCTTTTTGATGTCGGCGAACCATTTCCTTGAGATACCCTGGATCATTATTCCATTGAGATAGCTTTAAATTACCATTCACTTAAGATTCACTGAATCACCCTTCCTTTGAGAAACCGTGGATCATAATTTGCGTGAGATAGCTTTGAAAAACCATTCACTTGAGATACACCGAATGCCTATTCCCTTGAAATACTCTAAATCATCATTCACATAGGATATCCTAAATCACCGTTCACTTGAGACATCTTTGATCTCTAAGTATTTGAGATACCCTGTATCAGTTTTGAATGCAATTCATCATTATTTTCCTTCAAACGAATGCGCATTTCACTGAAAAGTGAATTGATTTGGATTTTAATTCCCTTACTTGACATCTGTTAGATTGCAATCATCTCTACAATCAATCATTGATTTTCATCAAGTGATGTAAGTTTCCTTTTGAGCGTTTCTCAAATTTAGGGTCTTGAGATTTAGACTGTTTTCCGCTCAATACTTGAACTGTTTGAAAGATGTCAGTCAAGTGCACGACGAAAAATCTTGCACAAATTGTGGCAAGAACATCCTACGAAAAGCGTGCATATTTGCCCTTTGTTCAAATTTCTCCCTTCGGGAGAATGTCCTAAATTTCGTACGTGCAATGTTCGTAGTTAGTAAAGCTGATTATTTTCTAGGCTAAAGTAGACTCAAATCGTCGATGTTAGTCAAATACTCTTAGCGCATTCCCAATACAGCAACTAACAGCGAGTATGCGCGTATGCTGCGTTCAAATTCTCATCGACATCCCTTCATGAAATTTGTTCTTTTAGACTCGGTTTATTGAATAATGAAAAGAAATTACTTTTAGACTTGAATGATGTTCTTTGAATTATGAAAAGTGAGTAATTATCTGCTTTGAAATATTTGCAGAATAAAATGACTTCCCGAAAAGTTTACTTTTCTTTTACATATAACGTGCAACTAACACGAAAAAAATTTGAGGCACTCACTTTTAATATCAATTTTGAATTGATATTAAATTGCTATTCGACTCACGGGAAGATAAACACAGATTTTCAACAGCATGCGAAGATAACTAAAAATTTTTCCCAGATGGAGCATTTTCTAGTTATATTTAAGTAAAACTTTTAATAGAAGTTTCAGACTTTCCTAATTCCTTCGCTAAATCGATGTCTTCAGATATAATGTTGATGGCTATTCGTTATTCATTTAGTTCTTAGTGCTGCTGAGTTGTAATTTTACGCTTCAAGATTGTAGACTGGGTGGAAAAATATTGATGAAGAACCAAAAAAATAAATTCATCAAGAAAATACAACCATGACCAAATTTAAAACCTACTTTTATCTGGTATTATAAGCTACTTATGTTCAAATGATTGAAATGCCTATCCTTTTTACATATCTATGTGTATTTTTATTCCACTTATACACTATGAAAGTTTGGGTGATGGATGAATGAAAATAATAAATGCAGCGGATCTTCAAAGGGTTCTATGAAAACCTTTCCAGGAATTAGCAATCATTTGAAACTACTCATTTGTTTTTGCAGATTCTTTCTGACAGAAATTGTTAATATTGGAGTTAGATGTTTATTATTCTACTGAGAAAGTTTCAATGATATATGAAAACTCACTTCTCAAATAACTCTTAAAATACTTTCTTTAATTAATCTTGATACCGTATACTCGTGTTCATGGTGAATTTGTTCGATATTTCTCTCTAGGGAACCTGAAAACAACTGTACAAGAGCAGCTGATGTACATTGCATAATTTCTTTTATCTATTCCAATGATAAATTGCATTCATGATGATCTCACTTGCTGCTCACTAGTGTTCCAATGAGGCTGCAAAGAATTTCACATTATGTTGATTCAAATAATTATTCCAAACCTTCTCAATTACAAATAAATGAGTAGTGAGCGGGACCTGCTTGGACGGAATCTACTATCGAGTTGAACTCGTTCCTGCTCATTCTCTGTCTTGATGAAGGTTCTGAAATATGTTGGCAACTCAGCTGCAGACAGTTTTACTCCCCGCGGACTATTCAAAAAATGGTCAAGTTGAATATGTCTCATTCAATTCCATAGTATTTACAACTAAATTTCCATACTCCATACTCATAGATTCCACACTCTTTTTAAAGCGCTCACCCTCACCTCTGTAACTCGCAAGGTACACTTTGAACTGCTCGTTCTGGAGTTCCGTTTCCATTCTGCGGTGCTGCTTGACTTGGCACTTCGCTGGGAAATCCCCTGATTCACCGTCGCTGGCCTGAAGAGCATCTTTGAGCTCCACGCATCTGTTTGAGGATTTAAGTAATCCGGTGAGCCGTTCTCACCTCGACCCTCACAAGCTCTGGAAAAGATTTACGGGATCCTCGTTGAAACCGTTTGCTCCCGTCGTTTTAATGGTAATCTCGAATGTTCCCGAGAGCGTTAAGGCTAAACACTCACTGACCTCCAGCATTCGCAATCACCTTATGATGGCTTGAAGGTTGCGTGATTTACGTCAATATTGTCTGTCAATAATTTCACCCATGCTTCTATCTAGTTTTGAGAAAAAATTTATATGGACAATGTCTGACGTCACCGTCCTTGCAAGCAAAATATAACAGATATAAATTGAAATTGAGAGAAGAATCAACAGACTGATATTCGCTTGCAGTCCATATTTTATTGCATCTTTCAGTGGCATGCAGTTAACTGCTGCCGAGCTGTGAGTTTAACTTCGTTTGCTTTAAATGTTTTCAAAACATAATCAGTATTTAACCTGGCTGTTTTTACAGTGATAGGCCTGTAATTGGTACAGTCATTTGCTCACTATTGTATCATTACGTAATACTTTATTTCTACCCTGACAGTTTATTTGAATGCGAATCACAAATGAAGCACCAAACCATCATCTGTTCCAATCATCAATCGTGAGTAAACCTTATTGAAGCAAGTAAGAGGAATAAGAAGAGAAGACAATTTTTTTCTCTTAAGATCTAAGAATGAACTCTGAGTTCAGCAATTTGAGTATCTGGACAACTTTCATAAATTAATCTCCTGCCTGACAATTAATATCAATAGCTGACGTATTCACGATGACACTCGTATTTATTATAACTTAATTTGGGGGTCGCTCTGTACCGTACAATGTTTTGACCTAAATAGATGCACGAAGGTAAAGGTCCATTCTTTAAAAAAATTGAAGCCTCCTGTTATGGGTCTGTTTTAATAATTCTTCTGAACAATGCTAACAATTCGAGGGGCCACAAATTGCTAGTAAATGATAAATTCAACGAATCAAAACTAGATCTAATGCTGAATGTAATGAGTTCAAAGACGAAATGATTTACCCGATTTACCCCATCTGGTAAATCGTGAACTCCTCAACATCATCAGCAATTTAAAAGCATGAGAGCTGGCTTGCGCTCTTTTCGGTTACTGGAACGTGATAACATCTGATCGACGTACGAACGGCATGTAGGTAACAGAAACCAAACGCTCTTCTTGGCTTGCGAAACCAAACTATCCAAATGTATGCTTTCGAAGACTCATATTTTTTAGAACTAAAGAATGTATTTGGAAACGATGGAAATCAAATGCAAAAAACACAAATTAGATGACACTTCACTGCAGAATTGTTCGTTGATCTGAGAAAAGAGTGATGAAAAATATACTGGCATCCCTGAGTTGTGTATTCTATTCTAGTAAACGCTCATTCGAACCTAAAATTATTGTCTTAAACTTAAACAGTGTGGTTATCGAGTGCTTGATTAACACCAAGTGTCAAACTGGGCAAAAGTTTAGAGTTATGAAGTTTGCAGAATAATAGAAACAAATGTTAACTCCAAAAAATTTCTGTAATTTTTTGGAGTTAACATCTGTTTCTATTATTAGGAGATTATTCTTCCAATGGATTGTTAAAGTTCAGTTACAAATTTTACCTTCAAGCACTATTTCATGTATGAAAACACGACGTTCTCTCAAAGAACCCTTATTTATAATCGTTTTTGTAATATTTTTGACGTTAATGACCATATTGTTAATAAAAAATATGTTTACTTCCAATAAAAATAACATTTGAATTGCAATACTTTCATTAGATGCGCTTTTCTCAGACACAGTTTAATACCCTAAAAATGTGCATCGAATACGAAAAAAAAAACTTGAAATTTTGCATGGAGTACACAAACCACCTCGTGAAAATATTGGACTTAGTTTATTACGAAAGTAAGAACAGACCCTGAAAATTTAAAGTTATTAACTTGAATACATTATCTGATTTAAATATTACAAAATTTTGGAGGCTAGCAAGAAGTAAGATTTGGCTACGAGCATCAATCGTTTCTAGGCACCTCACGAGACCACATGAAACTAGTACCTACTACTTGTTCGAAGCTAGTAACAAAAGACTTCTTCGCAACGGTTACACTATATAAAATCAGAATATCATTCAACCAAACAGGCATGAAAGAATACGTCTGATATGGTGTTGGCCAGACAGACCTCTGAAGAGCGTGGATGACTGCGTACAAAATAAAAAAATCCAAATCAAAAATAATATTGAACAATTTTGTAGGGCAAATATAGCGCCACAACCTTCGTTAATGATTTATAACGGAGAGGAAGAAGATTCCACTAACGCGTACTTCTTAGTCATCTTTGATTTTTCTTACGTTGACAAATGCATCACTCTCAAAAATGAGCGAAATTTGTGCATTAATTGCCCACATGCCACTTAACACGACTGGTAGCAATAACATCAACGCTCAGAGGGACCACCATACAACCAAACCTCATGGTTTCATGAGCGCTCGCTGGGGGAGTCAAACTTGATCATTAATCAACACTCGGACGAAGTTCTAGGCCTTTCAGATCAGACCGACTAATGTTGTTTTCTGACGTTTCCACAGTCCTGGGTTCTGTAAACAAGACCTTCATTTGCGAATGGCATGTTTTGTTGTGAAACCAACCGACAGTAGCCTGTGGGAGAGAGCTCAGTCCAGTTCACAGAATAATTCTTTCTTGCGTAAGCATTTCAGACTGAAACGATAGATAAAAATGAAACTTGATGGAGAAGATATATTTTTATCAAAGTGTTCTCCATATGCAGCTAAAAAACGGACAAGTTTATGAGAGAAAAATGCATCTGAAATGCTCCATGTTAAGAGCACTAAAAAATATTTTCAAATTGAGTAACCGACAAATGAATATTTGGATAGGAGTAGTTGTCTTGTAAAATATTCTCAATGCATTTCAGTTCTCGTGTTTACGCTGGAAAGGAACAAGTCGAGGTTTGATATGTATTATCTTTGTCATGAGTAATATGTAGTTAAACGAAAATGATCCCACATGCTACTCCAATTTGATATTTGGTGGAAGGCATGAGTTACTAACTGCACAATAAGTAACACACCGAGTGGAGGGTACTCTGAGTTATCAATTTCATGCCTATCTTATTTGAAGACTTCATTCAATAACTTTATGAACACATCAATAATTACCTTATTCAGCTTCTAGCAAATCAAGAGAATTAAAAATACATATTTTAATATGTATGTCGCTTAAAATACTGACATACGTCTCAAATAGTTGAAATCAAATTAAATGTTTGAATAATATTGCATGAAGATTAAGAAAATCTTTGACTAGCATCAAACTGATCTGGAGAAGCAGTATTCATAAATTTACACTTCTATTCCAAATAGAAATGCTAAAACATATTTCAATTTCACGGCTAACTAACTCAAAGTCACTCCATGGCGTATGAACTTCTTTCATTGACATGAGCCAACAAATATTAATACCACATGAGTTCTTCAGTAGCTCGTGCAATGATTTAAAAGAGACCGGTTGAGGATGGATTGTCGAAAAGATACGAACTTATTTCATCTCTGACTGCGGACGAGCAAAGTAGCAAAGTTTCTGCAATTTCTCCCACAAGAGCCCGAATTATTTCGAGGCCGTCTACAGAGCGTCGCGTACATTCTGCACGGAAACTTAACCGACAGCCGAGCTGTTTTTCAGCGCTTCAGACGACCAGGTCCAAACTTCTCCTCGAGGAAATTGAGCAGCGGGACGATTTCAAAATGGTTTGGTCTGCCCGCATAGCCTAGAATGTTTTTGGCCGTAAGCGAAAAACAAGAAACGAGTATTGCAACCGATTCCTGCTATCGACTTCCAGGAATTTGTTTACAAACTTTTTTCTCTACTTTAGTTTCATACTCGGAAGACGGAGGTAATATTTTTTCATTTTACTTCGTATAAATTATCGTGTAATGAGATTAGTAATTAGATTAAAAATCTTAAATTTCAGCATTTGTATCATCCAATTATGATATTGAAGAACAGTTCAAATTTTCGGTGTCTCATCTTTAACCGCTTTAGTCAATTGACTGTTATTTTTTGCGTGGTTGTGTACGTCTTATTCTCCTAGTGAACGTTCTTGTACCCGTTATGGGCGTGAAGTTATGCTCTATGTGTGAAAATAACCCCAATGTTGAAGTAGAATTACACTCTAAGTAATTTGAATTCGAATTGTGCTCTGAAAATCAAATGAAATCTGAAGTGTTGCTCCATGGAAATGAAATATTCGAGTTAAACGAATTTAGACATCGAAAGGAAGGGGTACTGTATTTTTGCACACATTTTCTAACTCTAATTTACTTCAAGACTTTTATCAATATCTTTCATCGTTAATGACCTAAAGGATTTGTATTGATTTATCAATCCTTAAAATTAGGAGAAAATAGTGACGCTTAGATTAAATGAAAAATTTCAGCTTAACGTAGAAGTTGTAATAATTCCATTATCATGATCTGTATCAGATATCATGTTATAAAACATTATTTCAATTATAATCAAAGTTACCATTAACCGGTTACCATAAACAAAAAGGCATATGTATGTACTCGTTCATATAAGTTTACATGCAAATATATTTATTTATAAAACTGATTCTCAGAGACGTTGATGCCAAATTCACTTTATTTGCCTAATGAATTGCAATTATTGTAATGAGACACTTTCAATTACTAATTTTTCCAAAATATCTCTCGTATAACATTTGACATATCTGCTATCGAATGATAGATCACCAGAAAATTTTCCAACAACACATAAGGAACGGAATATTAGTAACGAAAGATCGAAGGTTGAACCCACATTAAATCCTAGGCATCCATGATCCCAAAAAACTTTGAGATGAGGATGAAGGGTTTTTGTGAACTTCAATCTTGAATAAGAGCTGGGATATTCGACCTTCCAGTTGAGTTACGGAATCCATTTCCGCAAGGAAGTTGGACAGAAAACGAAGCCATTCTTCACAGCTTTTGATTGTTCTAGCCTTTGTTTTTCTGACAAGGATTGGAGACTGAGAAAATCTCGTTCGAATGCCTTGTCGTTGAGGGCTTTGCTGTTGAAATTCACTTGTGAATTTTTTTTTTGCACTGAAGAAATTTATTTTAAAGCTAGATGCAGTAACTATATATCAATGAATTTTTTTCAGTATTTTAACGTTTTCTCACCACTGGAAATAAATGCTAAAAAGTTTCACAATTTCGATAAACCCAATTCAAAGAACTAATGGAGGGAAATAATTCCTTTAACATCTAAACAAGCATTTTTATAGAAAGTGATCTCAAATCTTAAGTACAACTATTCAAAAAGCTGCACAAATCGATTAGAAATTAGGAAAAAAAAAATTCATCATCATACAATCTATCTTTAAATTGTCAAAGGATAGAAACGTAGTAAGGTGCGAAAACTCGGCCAGCAACAGGTCAAAAACATTATTTCCACCAAGCGTTTTTGAGTTATTATATATAGAAATATGCTAATACAAGCATAATTTTCGTGAAAAAAATATCAATCCAATGATGTTTGCTCAGGGGTTGGCCATTTCCTATCACATTGAGGGATCGACTCAAATTGATCTATGACAATTTAGTGGATCTTCATTAAATTAGTGAGCTGCAATTGGTGCCTTTGAAGGGCTTGAATCAACTTATAGCTGCATTGAGCTTCTAAAATTATTTGTCGCATTATTTGAGTCTCATTCTTACATGTATTACTCTTCAGGTTGAGTTTAATGACCTCTCCAGAAATCAAAGTCTTTCGAGCGTTACTATCAATAATTATTCTTCCATGTTGAGTATCAATTCATACACGTAACTCACAAAATAGTTAAGCTTTATTTTCCTGTACATCTGGAAATTTTTAGGTGATGATCGAGAAACTTCCCGAGGAGTTGTTCGTTATGCGGATCTTTGCAGTTCCTCCAGTGGTTAAACTCGCTGTTCGACAGTCTGAAGGTTTTGTACTGTATTTGAATAATAAAATTTAACAAACCCATCACTGATGAACTATGGAGACACGGTTATAAAATTAAAAACGTTCAGAAATCTTGAAAACAAAACGGAGCATGTGCGTGTTCGTGGTGATATTTGGAAATTTTGTTCGATTTTTCACCCAGATTTGAAGTCCTTGGCATGATATTTTCCAAGTTTCAATCCGAATGTGATTGAAACTGAGAGAAATCCCATCGAATTCATGAGCAACGTGACGCAAAAGTTGTTTAAATTGATTTATTTTATTACCGACGTTTCAATAGTACAAGCTATTTTATGAATGACATAACACATCCAATACAAGTCTGAAGACTATACTACGAAAATTATGAGTCAATCGTAACTCTCCCTTGGAAATTATCTGCATGTTACTTTTATTGCTAAATAACACTTTCTCAGGGGTTGAGGGTATCATCAGTTACTTATAGCTACTTGGTCTTCTAGAAAACATTAGAAATATCAGCTTCAAAATGTTACGCGTATTGATTGAGCAAATACTCTTCTGAAATTCTATAATTACTTTCAAAATTAACCATTTGCATACGAAATCTGTAAATCATTAAGTTTTAAGAGCCACGTGCAATGCTAAACTCGGCGAGACTATCACGCTAAAAAATTCTCACAGAGTAAAGAAAAATAAAAATAATTCACACATCACGCTAGTAAATTTGGCTCATTCTCCGATAATCAACAATGTTTATTCGCAAAAAAAGTTGTTTTGAGCACACTTCAGAAGGATTTTCTTTATTCCTTCTCAATGAGAGGCGAATATCTCAGCCTTGAATGCTAGTTTCAAGTTTTCCCGTTATGATAAAAGTGGCAGGCTTCATTAGCGCAAACAAATGACTTTGATTCATTAAAGCTTTTTCCAAACTCCTTTATCTGATGATCGTGAATCGAGTTTTCTCTACTACAAAACAACAATTTATGTTTGAAATAACAAGAAGAGCAATGATTACGCTTCGTTAGTCAACTGGATTCGAGAATTTCCGATTAGTTTTATTTTGCTCGTAAAATATTTTGGCGAAAATGAAACTCCTAAAAGTTCATTTTCAAAGTTCTTCTTGATTACTAGTTTAATTTGATGAGCTTGCAATATTTTTATGTCGTCATTTGATGAAAATCTTACAAATGTCAAGATAATTTCGGAGGTCATTTCTTGATCGAACGTCATCATCAGATCGAATGTTACGATGCTTCCAGACATGAAGGATCTTCATTGTATTCGGGAGATGGCAAGCAGCAATGTTCTGAGTAATTGAGTAACCTTAACTGAAAATTCACCTTAAATTGTATTAGAATACGTTCTGCAACTCATACTAATGCGTAATAAGCGTAGCGCGAGGAAAGAACAGTTATGTCAAGTAATACATGCAAATTATCAGTACAAACCTGGGAAATATTTCCGCAATACTTCCTCAATCATCAAAGAATAGTGCTAGAACCAATGTCAATTGCGTACAATGAGCTTCTAAATTTGGTTTATTCTACTTGAAGTTTCTCTTACTCTAGTGATAATAGGGATGAGCAATGGAACGTTCAAATAAACGGGCATGAAATCAAAAAATTGTAATTCTGACACTGAGAAATAATGTTGCTACCAATAGATGTACATGGATAACATGTCCGATATTGTTTCGAAACACCTGATATAACATACTGTTAGGATACTGTACTGTTAGGAAACTAACAGATCTAGCTCATTGGAAAATATTGTCAGTTATCTGAGAAATTTCAAAACCGTGATTTATTATGCAGTTTGGAATTCTAAATACAGTAATGAGAGTTTGTGATCAGATCTTGAGCAAAAAGTGGTGCACAGTAAGATTCATCCATGTAAGGCTTATAGAAAAACCGATTTGTTTAGTTGCATCCTCGTAATGAAGAGACTTTTAGAAATAGGCATTTGGAAGAAAAAAACTGCAATTAATAAAGCGCATGGATTTGAATATTAATTGAGAAAGTACACTCATTTATCTACCCGCACATCTCTAATATGGTTTTCAAGATTGAAATGCGCCCAATAGAGAAACTTTCATTATTTCATTCGTCAGTATGAGTCACTCGCTAAAAGGTCGGAACTGATATGAATTGGCACCTTCCATTAACAAGCCCACACGATGACCACTGCTGCGCCTGATTGAGTAATGGGCGTCATCGTTCAAGTGAGCACCGACCAGACGTTACAATGACAGGCCCTCGGACAAGCCGTCGATTTCTTACGAAAACAAACTATAAATTTTCCCGCATTGAGTTTCCTTTGGACTCGACATGTACGATAGAAAACCAGGACTTGCTGCCTAACTCGTGAAAAAATTCCAGTTTTGGATGAGCACGTACTAATGTCATGAGAGAAATTAGACCATGAGGTTAACAAATTACATAGCAGGCGAAACTGAAGTATAACTTTCACTGAAATTTGGGATGCACCATGTACCTGTAAACTTTAGATGTTCTTGCATAATACAGCAGCTCAGGTTTAAATATAAATTTCAATGCATGCACATGTGCAACGATGCGTAGAGAAGCCCAAAGAGACCCAAAGGTGTTCAAGACCATCAATGATAGGATTATTACATTTACCGATTGTTCCTACAAATTTCTTCTTCGTATTATGTGTTTTCACAATCGATAATGTAAAAATTCGACAGACATATTATTTCTTCTTGATATTTAAGCGTTCAAAAAACAAGGATTCATAGTTATCTCATTCAAGAGATCTTTGTGAGTTGTTTTGATTTAAAATGTCGCCTTTTCTGAGTCAGCTCTTTTCCGAATACTTGGAGCTCGTTCTCTCAAAGAGGCTTAGAGTAAGTTTCTTAACATCTCTGCTCAGAAGTAGCGTGTGTAAACACATTAGCGAACTGAGCAAAGAATCTCCTGGCTTTGAGGAAAAGTTGGATTCGCTTTAAAAGCTTATGACGCTTTTAATAACAGCTGATAAAACCACATTTTTTAAGGGATGTTATCGCACATATATGATTTATTCACGTTTGAAAATGGTGCTTCTTCAAAAAACTGTAATAAAATTAATTCGATGAAATCATCTAATTAAGTATGAATATCAACAACAGACTTGAGGAAGCTAACTCGTGTGTACAAATTTATTTCTCAAGATAAAGTTTTAACAATCAGTTTGCAACGTGTTTCCAATCTATAAGCTATACAGGCAATGTATGTAAGAATTCAATAAAACATTTAGAGGAAATATGAGCTGTGAAGAAGAGGAGGAATTCATTTGCGTGCATTTTTCACTTTGTCCTCGGTTGTAACGAATACAAAAGCTTTCACTCATCGTTCCTTTTTCACTCGTCGACTAGCATTCTCGTAGAAAATTTATTCCCCACAATCTAGTAACAGAAGTTCACAGTTGCTCTCCAATTTTGAACTTTTGTAAATCATTATACTTATGAAAAGAGTATACTCATCAAATCGAACGTTTGGCAGAGGTAACATCAATGAAACATCTCTATTGGCAACTCCACTGTTGCAATCCATTTGTAAAAATAGGTTTCTAGTCTCTCAACCAATGCAGAGAGTGAGTTGATTAATTAAGTGGTAGCTCAATGAGTAACATCGTTCTTCCTCTACCCTATTTAATCCGTTTTGTTCTTTTGCTGTAATCTCATAAGAGGCTGCACAGATTCAAGTAAAAACATTGCGAGGACAGGGCTTAGAACAAACCAAGGGTCATATGTAATTGTCCAAAGTGTTATGTTTAATATATCACGGCAAGGGGAAAACTTAGAGAAAGTAAAAAATTTGCCTGAAAATGAAGTATTTATTCCTAAATACTCATTATGGGGAAGATTAAGCAAATTATATCTCACATTTTTGTAATGGAAACATTAATGTTTGTTTGTAAAACTTCCTCGTACCACACCACCGTAACGAATTCACCGCCAAATTAATGAAATAAATGGAAATTGTAACCTTTTCTTAGTCGAAACATCGCAACTCTGAAACACATTTCTCATTAAATCTGTTTACATGCTAGTAATGAAGTATCACGGAACATTTCCTGTCGGCGAGGGTTTTTATGAGTATGGATTGAGAGTCCTCGTCGACTCAATTTGATTTTCCAGCGTGCATAAGTTACTACTCTAAGCCGAACACTTGGTGTGAGCCCACTCTGCAATAATGGACGGTCCGCTCGAGCTCTATTTAAGCGGTCCGGATTTGTTCTAAATTTGTATTAGGGAGCGGCAGCTCAGCTTCACGGAAAGTAATGTCGTTAATCTCAGGCTACATAATTTTCAAAAGGCGATCAAATTTAGCTCATTTGTGATGTTACAGTTTATATATGTTATGTTTCAGGCAGGTAATTCCAACTGCGTAAAGCAAATATTCAGTTGAAATCATTGGGAAGTGTTATTTGGTTTCAGGAGTTACTGGTCTGAATAAATGTTTGTGCAGAATTTTTTTGGTAGCAAATGAATTTGAATGTCATTGCTTATCCATTTTCGATGAGCTTTCGTCTGTAACAGTTTTTTTTTGCTCTTTGTTAGAATAATTGTCGCTCATAGTATGACGATATGTAATTCAATTTGGCAGGAGCCTTTTGGAGATTATTCAGGAAGTCTTCTCCGGATTTTGAGTTCTCTACACAATTTACAAATTTACTCAACAAATTTCACACACGTTCACCACGTTACTTAAAAGCTGGACGAACGAACTCGCGTGAAATTCATCCTATCATCTCACTGAGTTAAGAAAAAGATCAATATCGGTGAATGGCGGACAAAACTTTAAAGAACTCGGTGAAATGACTAACATTATGAAAACATTTGTTTTGTATAACACAGTTTTATCGAACTTAATTAGCTCTCGGCATTTTATTTGCTCTGGCACAACCGTCATCCAAATGATGATTCATTGATAAAGAAAGATAATTTTTTTCACATTGAACAGTGAATGATTCGTTTCAAACACCAACTTCTAGACAGTGGAGACAACTTCGATCTCAGCTTCAGAGCTGGGTCGCAGATACTGAAATATATTTTAGCATGAAAATTAACCCAAAACTATTCCAACACAAATCAAAGATGATGTTCGTTCGCATGAAAAACAGTTCGCTCTGTTTTCACGACAAGGTTGTGTTGAGTCCAATCTTTTTTCCTCATCAACTGCCTAGTTATCGACATCATTTCTAATTTTGTTCGCTCCTTTATGTATTCAAGAAATTTGTTTCATCTGAAAGAAGTTTGTTGTGTTTTTTAAGAATATGTTTGAATGTTCACTGGCTTTCCAGCATTCCAGCTGAAGAAGGTAACACTAGCTGAAATGGAAAAGTAACTCATATCGTTGTTGATTATAGTTACTTCGTCGATACTCTTCGTTGAGATGATGTATTCATTGAAATAATGATTTATAAAAATGAATTTGTAAAAAATTCGCGGTTCAAAGACATAAGATGGTGAATAGTTAGCTTCAGTAAAAATGGTCACTCAACTACGCAACTTAAACACCAGATCAAATGAATATGATTCACCCAAGACGAGCAATTGAGAAATTCAAATCTTACATCAAGTAAAGATAACAATAGTAGCACCCTAGAACATTGTTCAATGACATCTTCAGAGGCAGCAGATTATCTTGACGACATGCTATTTTAGGCTGATTATGTTAGGCAGACGAGTAGCTCGAATGAGATGCAAGCAACTCTAAGTTAGAAGAACTGAACGTGAAGTCATTTTCCTTCAAATTGAATTTCGCGATGAAGTGTGCGCGAGAAAATAATAGTTTAAGCTGTATCATCGTGTTTGTTGAACGGATCAGCACGTTTTCTGATCCAGAAGCCTCTACGCGCTTCGGTGTAAAAATAACTGAATCGTTTCAATGTAGTTAAAGTACAGGGTGTCCGCTGAAAAACTAGACAATTTAAAAATTTTGTAGTTTGTAAACTATCAGAGCTAAATGGCTGAAATACGTTTCACTGAAAAGAGCATAACCTAAAGTTTTATTTCGGATTATATATACGATTAATGAAACATTCAGGTACATCTGTAGAACTTCAATTTCATTCGCAGTTTACTAATCCCGAGAACCAAGAATAGCACAATCAACGAGAAAATTTTGTTGTTCGTATTGATAAGTGTATTGAGCTTTGTGGTGGTAATGGTAAATTTGTCATGAAATAAAACTTCAAGCTCTGTTCTTTTCAATGAAATACATTTCAGCCCTTTAGCACTAGTATTTTACGATCTACAACATTTATAAAACGGTTACTTTTTCGGCAGAAGCCCAGTACAATGATTCTCAAGACAACTGTCGTCATAAGTTATTTTATACTCAATGTGGAAGATGTGTGTAGTCCGTAAATTATGATAATTTGTGTGGCCGATCATAGTCCTTATAATAATTTTTGATTTAATTTTTTTTCTCGGAATTATTTATTTTGAATTTCTTAAAATTTCGAACAAACTTTATGCCCACATTGAAATGAAAGCGAAAATTCTCACTGAATGTAATAGTTACTAAAACTCACCTGTGCAATTGTTTGTTAAAAGATCCTCATACCTACCTATTGGATGATCGAAGCTCTTATAAAACTCACCTGTGCAATTGTTTGTTAAAAGATCCTCATACCTACCTATTGGATGATTGAAGCTCTTAGCAAAAGTGTCCTTGTAGCAGAGGTGGATCATGATTCAGCATGCGTGGTCTGGGACTGTAAATCTAATAATAGAAGCTCACGTCGTTATTCAATTAATGCCAGCATTCCTTGCACAGGTCCGTCGTACGATGACCTTCAGCATGCAAGACTTACTGCAGCACTCCCTCAATAGTGGCCAGTCAATTTGGCCTGCAATACTTCTCCATTGCTAGAAATTCCCTTTGCCTGAAGGATATCTTAACAATTGATCCATAAATTACAACGATTGAGCTGGCACCACGGCACGCGATACTTCACTCAGCTGGCGCAATGGGTTTCACGTAGCATGACATCGTTACTAGTGAAGGGAGAGCTGCACTTAGTACAATTGCAAGGCCTTCGGATTCTGTTTTAATGGTCTGTGTGAGCTCAAGTGTTCACTGCAAGCGGTAAAAAGCTCGAAAAAAACACTTTCGTTCTCAAGGTTTGTGTTCTCAACTTTTTCACTTAAATTCGCCTGCGAGTCGTTCCTGAGTTTATTTATTCAACAGAGGCAAAGATGGACAGGTTGTTCAAGGCTCACATTACGAACTCGCACTGTAAAGACTTCATGAGCAGTTCATTAATAATTCGTCAAAAAGTTCTAACCATGGAGTGTCTCTCATCAAAAAACCAAAACCATCGCTTATCAGTAAGTTATTTTATTTCTCACGATCTTTTACAATTGTTACTTGTATAACTGCAGGTTTAGCCAATGAATGCTTGCTTAATGTTTTTAGGCCAGTGAAATTATTTGCGCGTGTCTGGTAAACTGTAGAATATTTTCCTGAACCTTTTGCTTAATAATGACATGGTTTTATGTCACTTGAAATCCTCCTGTTCTCTTTTTCGTATTTTTGATACATATTGGTATGAGGTCTAGTCCCACTAAATTCTTCCGCAAATGAAGGCTTGAGCGTGAAGCATCAATTCCATCCCTGATAAGTCTGGTAAAAGGATGACTAAATATTTTGCTTGGCTGTTGATCAATCCAATTCATTGAAAAATGACAATTTCTGCCTTATTTTTACTATCAAAAATCAGAAAGCATGGTTCCTAATTTAGATGGGACAAGTGCTTAAATGTTCTCATGATTATTCCGCTATCAGATATATAAAAGCAGATGTATAATCTAGAAACATTGATAATGCTAAACACGAAATAAATCTTGAAGTTTAACTAACAATCGAAGTCATGTAAAATTTTTCAGGAAGACATGAGTTCAAAGTGGCGTCGGTTGACAAGTCTCTTCGATCTCTTCTGCCTCAGCAGTATTTCAGGCAGTTCTTTTTGACTCTGTGAATGAAAACACA
>JACJUY010008956.1:0-13210 GCA_014220935.1 Platorchestia sp. MABIK | reverse complement strand
CAAACCATTAACGAAGCCTCCGTAAAGAAGAAAGAGGAGACCTCAAAAATTTTAGGAAGATTTTTGAGTTAACAGCAGTGCAGCTTTAAAGGCTTAACGAGGTGTTCCTTTCTGCCGAGCACTTCTAAATCTCGCAAACCTCAGCCGTCGGTGTGCGAAATCTGTTTTGCGAAACCCTGTTTTTTGCACCAAGTTTGAAAGTGGTGCGCTGAAAAATTTGGCTATGCATCTAGAGTCATTAACTATAGAATCTGACATTGGGTAAGAATTCCCGCAAGAGGTGGATGCTGATGCGAGCGTAGCAGACTATTTCGAGTTCAAAATACAGTGATGGAAATTTGTCATTATTAATTTGGCAAGCTATTGAATACAATCTTCAAACATCACTGCACTAACTTGACTTCAAATCGTCAATCACTAGAAAAATAGTTTTTTGCCACAACTTTTGCAGACGCAACACATGTTACAGATAAGAATTTTCTGAATTTATAAATAGCAAAAAATTTGTTTGAGTTTTTTGTCTGATTTCATCACCATGTGCTATATTACTGCACATACATTTCAAAGATCGATCTATTTGCACACAATTAACATTGTATTAAATGATTTTGATCTTCAAAAGACCAGTCACTACATTCATAAAATTGACAGGAAATTTTTGACCATTGCGAGATAGGTTTGTGGACATATCGCACTCTCGTGCACCATTTACCTGGACGCGTGTAAATTTTATTTGCAAAATATAGGTTGACAAAATATGTTCCTCCAGAAATTAAATGGGTTAAGGTGAGGAATTTTCATTGTGCCTTGCTATCTATAAATTTTCAGCAGTAGTCCAAACTGGAGATAGAAATTGTAAATTTCTCCAGATAACTTACGTACAAAATTGAGAAATGTATTCAGAACAAATAATAAATGGGTTTCTTCTATGTACGAATTGTACATGTCATTTGTTCATAAGATTAAAAAGAAAAACTCAAAAGATTTACTGATGTGGTAGAAAGCCCGTCATTTTCTTCAAGAATTGCGTACAATTTACAGGGTCTGCATTGACGAGTAGAAACAGCTGAATAAAAGGAATAAAAATAAATCTTTTGGATTACTTACAATCAACAGCATTTCTTTTGTACGCGATGGTTCCATAACTGTTTTTGAGTAGTTGAGTGAACATCAATTTGAGGAATTTGTTTACAAGGCTAGTTTTACCAGACGTTTATGAATCATTTCGACAAACGGTTAAGATAGTATCACAAGAAGAAATTGTGCATCCCTCTGTTCCTTTTAAAAATACAAGAACTGGTGTGTAAGTATGAAATAGTTAATGAAATCCAATGAAGTATTCATGTGAATGTCAACCGACAGCTACTGCGTTCAGGAAACGAGAAAGATCTCCATGTTTCAACACTAGAAAGAGAACATGAAAGATTCATATGATGGTGACACGGAGGGATGTGCATATTTTACAACTGTGTGAATTAAAAGATAACGTCAACACGTCAAAATTTTTGAAACTAAGGACAAACTTTCATCATCGTTTAAAGAATTAAGTTTGCAGGAATGAAGATTACACAGTCGCGCACATTTGTAATTTAAGAACGACTATAATCACATGTTTAAGTAAATCGAATTGCAATTATCACCTGACTTTATCAAGCAATTTCTTGTTATCAGTCACGTCAAATGAGAAAATGTGAGAATGAACTTTCACAAGATTGATCACATTCTTAATTACAACAAAAATTATGACTACTTTGTACAGTTAAGATAATGAAATGAATGAACAGGAATAGCCATTCAAACTTCACAATGTTCTTGAAAACTTAATTGATTTTGTTGACCGCCATCCGATTTACGTTAACAAAGTCGATGATGTTAGGTTTTGAGTGGAGGTTGAGGCCTTAGGTGTTTTGCTTGCAAGAGCGTAAGGTTTCATATTAATAGCTGAACTTTGACTATATAGGAACTGGTGCTGATGAAACACTCAAATACCAACAGAGCATCTTACTCACAGACTTTTCAGGATTAACAAATTGTTTTTCTGAATAAAATTTTCAAAATTTAGCTCTCTCCGAATTGGGTTTCCCATAAAAAGCAGCATAGCTGCTACATGGTGATGAGATTTTTCATTCCGAAAATATTGTGAAAAATCCAATTTGAGTTTGTCCTGAAAAACTCCTATTCTATTAACCTTTACCCCACACAAATATCTTAATTAGAAGAACCTAATTTTGCCCTAAAAAACAGATTAACTCTGGCTTTTTCATCGTACGCGCAGCGAACGAACCGATTTGAAAAGAAAACACACGCGTATCATTCAAGTTAGTTTCATTCTTGAGACTATTAATAGTTGTGAAAAGTAAAGCATTTCAATCGAAACACTATGCATTACGTACTCGGATCTACAAGAGAGTCGAAGAAATCCAAATAAATATTCGTTTCCTCGTTAAGTTTTCAGATGCACAATGTAGTAAATCAAAACGAAAAGATGGGAAACCACTCATCAAACTTTTTAATTGTATCTATTAGTAATGCGGTGAGAGCAATGCTAATTTCCTGACCATGTCAGCCAGTGTTTCGTAAAATGAAATTAATGAAATACTTCCGCATAATTGTCAGATTACTCTAAAGATCAGCCGCCTCGTGCTGATGGGTGTGTTTACCTGATAATTTAGCTTCGGAAATGGTTATGAGAGCTACTTTAATTAGTTATTTAATAAACTCCCGAGCCCCAGTTAGGTCGCATTATTTATTGCTCAGTTGTTGGGTTTATTAATTTCAAACGACAACGTTAATTAATATTGAATCCATGGGTTACAGCAAAAATTCAGCAAAACTACTTTTCGTTGCTCTGGACTTATTCGCCTCTTTTTGGGTTACTTTTAAACACCAACATTAATATTGAATCATCGAGTTACAGTGTAAATTCACCATGACTATTTTTGGTCGCTCCACATTTCGTAGATGCTATTTCCAAGCAGTATGCATCAAGCTGTAAGTCTTTTGGTTGTTTCAATTTATTGGAAGCCGAACGGGACTTTATCAGGTGTTAGCAGCGTTCATTGGGGAGGTGTTCGGAGGCCGTAACTTTGGCCTAGCACGGTATTGGCTCAATGATAGCAGAGATTAACTGCTACTCTGCCACTCTTCGCAACTCCTGCGCAGGAGAACAGACTCCTAAGCAGGCTTCTCTGGCCTTCTTGCAGTTGTGAGGGGAAGGTTTCGCACTGCCTTCAGAGTGCAAAATCAGGAAACTGAGTCCGATTTTGCGAGTACCGTTTCTCTCTCTATATATATATGAACTATTTAAACAATTTATTTACCTCAAGCGATACTAACTAATTGAAAATTTCCCGAGGATCGTATCTTTATACTACTTCAGTTATTGCAAATTGGGAAGGGACCGTATCTCCAAATTAATTTTGTAATTACTAACCGTATACTCATGCATAAACGGTCTTTTGGTATCTTCCTTGCACTGTTATGTCCCTGAATAACTATTTGAAGTTGATCTTTTCCTTTTTTGAAAACCAATGAGGCATTCTTCCTCTAATAGTGAAATGACACCATTACATCTTTAAAATTTAAATTTTCGAACAAAATCTTTGCCAAAATCGAAATGAAATTATTATTGCTTCTCGCTAAATATTAAAGACTGTTCACATTTAACAAGGTCTGAAAAAAAAACTTACAAAATTAAGCAGAGCAAAAATCGATAGAACATGCATCAAATGATGAGCACTGTTTTTTGCTCCAACGGCCAGTGTGTGTTGAACTTGTCTAATGTAAAGAAATTCCACTGATCTCTAACTTTCGATTGGAAGAACCTGTTATCTTCTAATCATAACATGGCAAACTGGTGGAACATTCAAACTTAAAATCAGCACAAAAGCAAGCTAAATGTAACAGTTGACTGAGTTAGTTAGCTGGCAGTGTGAAGTAGCTGGTAGTGTGAAGCAGCTGGTAGTGTGAAGCAGCTGGTAGTGTAAAGCAGTTGATAGAGTGAAGTGGCAAGAAGTGTAAAGTAGCTGGAAGTGCAAAGCAGGCGGAAGCGCGAAGTAGCAAGTAGAAGGGAGTAACTGGTAAAATGAAGCAGTGGGCTAAGTAAAGCATCTGATGAAATGCTCTACTCGGCTCAGTTAAGCAATGAACAAAATAGAGCAGCTGGCGAGGTAGTACAGAAGCTTGCTGTGTGAGCACGTACTGATGCTGGAGCATCATATGGTTTGATTCATCACAAATACTAATTAATTTCTTGGGTCTAGGAAAGAAAAACATGAAACGTTTTTCACCTAGATGAGCATCCCGACATCCAGTTACCTACCCTCAGGATCGTGATGCGAGAATTTCGTAATGTGATATTTCGTTGTACCGGTGTTTGTGCTTGCAAGTTTTCTATTATCATGAAGTCGCAACGTTTCCTATGAATTGTGATCGACTCAAGACTGTCTCACATACTTTTTAATTGAGTCAGTGGTTGAGAATACCATGGTTTGGTGCGAAGGCTGTAATTGTTTAAAAGCACAGGTGATGTGAAAGTTAGGTGTAACGCCGAACAAATTTTGAGAGTTCAACGCTTTAGCGAAATGGGTAGCGATATTCTCGCTCAACCTGATCAACACAAGTGAGTCCTAAATCACAATATTTGGCAGCGCTAAACTTGGCTAAGCCAAACCGAACACAGGGAAGTCAAATAGCACAAATGATTAATTTCTTAAATTCAAGATTCATTTCAATTTCATTGTCACATCCATTGAGTTTTTTTCGTAAGCAAATCAATTCATCACAACATTTAATTAAGCCCCAAACAACTTCTTAGCATTAATTTTTGCAGTCACATTAACCTTGTTCTCTTTGCGCAAAGATGAACGATAAATTTTCTGGAAATGAAAAAATAAATTGGTCAAATACAAGTCTACATTCCCAGTGTAACAACTATTTTTACAGTCTGAGGTGGTACACGTGCACGTGAGGTGGTACAAGATCCTTACAAAGTTACAGGGAAATAGAATCGACAGCAAAAAAAGGTTCATGCTCTGCATGTGGGAAGTAGTGTCATTCTTGTACTTCACATAATCCTAAGAAATGTAACAATACGTTGTACAAAAACGAAAACTTTGAAAATCATTCAAAGTTCAAAGTGACTGAAACACAAACTTCTATGCGAAATATTATGCCGTGACAGAGACAAAACAATCGTTCTATCTCTTTCCATTTGAGCAGCTTGAGCTCCCCTCCCGTGTGGATGTGTCGGTCGAAGATTACAGCTGCAACAATGTAAGCCATTTGGGGGCTGTCAGAAAATGCACCCTCACAGCCGCACGAGGAGGTAAACAATATTTGCAATTCGTAAACCTCAGAATAAAAAGCTGCAGGAATAAAGGGGATTTCGCTCCGAATTAGGATCCTTTCCTATCAATGTAGTATCGTTGCCCCCCTAATCGTTCGTGCTGAATATGACCTTTTGCAATAAAAACTATTAATCGGTCCCATCAAGTAGCACTACATATTCAATATTGTTTCCGTAGCCGGTATGTGCCCTATGTGTTTATCGCAGAAATGCATGTATGGAAGCACTTGCTTTAGGGAAGGTTCTATGTAAGCGTTATTTGTCCCAGAAGTAATTCTCTAAGATCACGAATTAACTTTTAGTGACGTAGTAGCAGAACTGCAAAGCTCCAACATTTTTTCTGGCAAATTCTTTTCTAATGACATGACAAAAAAAATGAGTACAGAAAGCTTTTAGTTGTTTTGGCTTAGTGATAATCATGCCAGTCTATCCATCGCAAAACTACCTCAGGCTTGTGCATTTACAGAGGTTCGTTAGCAATTTGAAAAAACTCTGACTATAAACGTTAAATTTTCAATTTCTTGGAATTGACCGCTAGGAAACTGCCTTGTAGAAAAAACTATGTTTTTGGGCATATTGATTTTACACATTCCACCGTCACGATTGAACATCTGTAGATCAGGGGTACCGAATATATTTTCACCGTTGGAAACCAGGGTTCATGGTAGCATAAATTATTCTGAGTTTCTAAAAAATGTAACTTGGAAATTTATATTCCTTGAAATTGCAAAAAACTCTACGTCTTCAATAATTGTGTGCAGAAAAGGGCGTTCATGAATTAGATCAATTTTTGCCAATAGCAGTTATGTAACTAACACGAATTTGAACCTAAATAAATGTGTTTAAATGTGTTTTCTCATTGTAATAAAAAAAAATTTTTTTGGTATTTTTCTATTTCTCTCGAAATACTCGTAACCAGAATCAAACATTGCTTGTGAAGTCTTGTTATTGGTTTTATAAATGTACGATTTGGAAGACTGTAGATAATTGGATTTGTAACTCTCAATTTTGAATTTCCTGAAAGCAAGCAGTGTTTAACTCCTCTCCTCTTATTTGTTTTGGTGAGTAATGTAGTCTGAGATTGTTGTAAGATGTCCTAATTTGTTTTTCATCTCAGAAAAACTATGGTTTTTATGTTTACATTTACTATTACCATACTGTTATTATTCCTTCATGATTGCACTCACTCTAGATTCGTTTTCCAAGTAACGTGAAGTACCATTTTGCAAACCTTAAAACTCTACGGTTTTTTTCCGACGGAAGAACATTAAAGTCGATAACATTCAGCAAATTCCTTGATTTAATTCAATAAAGTCATATACCCTCACAAAATAGCCAGTGAAAAGTAAGTTTTCCTCCTACACACAATATCTCCGAAACAACTCACAAAGAAAATCCTATTTCTTTTTCGATGCCAAACTTTCACTGTCAAATAAGTCGAATAACATATTTTTGTTCCATCGTTTCTTTAGCGAATGATCTCGCTGGTAAGTCAAATGATAACCATTATAAGTTCATGACTTTTTTTTTATTTTCAGAACTCATTTCTTTCCTTACTGACGTCGCCAACGTTGTTTACAAGGCTTGCTCCCAATAACCCGTCAGATAGATTTCTTGCTCATAAAGCCGTGAGAAAGCCTGCAGGTGTGGGATCAATTTTTCAATATTCTTCGAATGTTTTTGATAACAAGGACAAAAATAAACGATATGAACAATATTTGGAGCTTTCTATTTCTCCCAGCCAGTGATTGAAAACAATAACAAACTTTCACGAGCTTTATACTCATTCAATTTAGAAAAATGCTTTCGATTTTTCTTCGTTAATGACGCCGGTACTCACAGTTCCCTTTAATTAATACCTGGTATTTCATGGATATTTTTCTGATTTTCATAAATTCGTTGAGAAAATGTCGAGCTAAGATCATGCAGCAACTCGGACAAGAAATGTTATTCGATGATGTTTTTCTTCTCTCCGTTTGAAATTAACTTATATTCCATTTCTTTTAGGTCACCACTAACTCCTTTGAACCGATATACCTTTACGAAATCCGATGTGTGAAATTATTCGATAAAATAAAAAATTATTTTTAGCACAAATTTACGCACAACTGGAATCATGTAACAGCTAATGTGTGGTGAATCTGTGGACAATGTTATCAGATTTGCCTTTCATTCTTTAGGGTGTTAATAAAATATGACATCGAATGAAGTTTTCTAAATCGTTCGTCGTTTATCTATTTTTATTGATAATTATTTGGAAATCGACTATTAAATGAAAAATCCCTCATATAACTCAGTGGCATATTTACGGAAAGTTACAACGTGAATGAATGCAGTGCGAAATTTTTTTTTTGTCAATTGAATTCATCGATGCCTCAACTTTCTTTATACTTGTCAAAATGAGCAGTAAAACGCTGAAACACTCGTGTCTCAGGAGTTTCAACAAAATTTGAGTGTTTCACTTCTATAAATACATTGAAATTGTATCTTGGATAAACAATCCTTATCTTTCAATGTATCAAAAATGGTATATGACATCAATCCGAACTATTTTCTTATTCATTAATATTTTTTAGTTCAGTGAGGTGATATTTAGTTATTACTTTACTCGTGCGTTTTTGAACTATAGTATACAAATTAGATTAATTTACGTTGATAGATTATTAGAGAAACAGACTCTTCAAATACATTTGGCAAATTATCAATATCACCATTTATACCCCTGATGGAACAATCACTTTTAAAAGCTCTTGTTCGAGAAGAGGGCATTATTCATTATTCTTTAACTTCAGCCTTCAAACTCATTCTCTGCAGCCACGGTAACGAACCTCAATATTTTTGGCGCTCAGCAGAATCAATGCTCATCAAAGAGCAACAGCGACGATTTCATCATTCTGCAAACATTTCGAAAAAAATTCCAGCGGCTTCCCTAACTTCTACCCGACACTCCCATTTCTTGGTTCACACGCAAGCCCCGTGAGTGGGTTCGTCATTTATTGACGGTCGCTGATTTCACATGAACTTCTTTAGTTTTCGATTCACGTAATACTTTACACGTTCACTCAAACACGTGTTCAAGGACACAGAAAAGAGCAATTTCATTTGTGATTATGACGATGGATGTTGTAAAATGATTAACCTGTTTAGGTTTCACTAAATTCATCGTATTATAAATTTCAAGTAAATATTAAATTGTATAACAGACGTTCATTTCTTCATCGGTGTTTTTTTAGTTTCAGTAAAATTCCTTTTTTATGGGTATTCAATACCTCAAAAAAAAAAATTAAGTTGGGCGTTTGTAGCTCATAAATCTGTACAGAGAAGTAAACAAAATTGCACTTCGAAATTGGGTAATCGGACGGCGGAGGAGGTGGTAGGGCTGACAGTGGGGCAGACGGCGGGATAGTCGGCGGGGCAGGCGGCGGGACAGATGGAGGAGCAATCGGTGGGAATCCAACGGCAAAATTCTGAGAAGAATAATGAATGTATTCCCAACTCCACTCGAGTTCCGCACCTCCTGGCATCTTTTTGAAATAATCTTGTGCATCCCATCATAACTCGCATTTGCAATACACAGCTTGTGATGGCTATGAAATTACGATGTTCTTTCAGAGCAAAGGATCGACTGATTCAATTTCACTGCATTTCATTAGTACGCTAGATTCTCTTTTATGGAATTATAGCTCGCGTCTAGGAAAGTAGTGTATTTACTGAACGCAATATCCTGGAGAAATAGAGGTCTTTCTCTTACAGAAGTTGGAAAGAGGAGAACGTCCAATGTGGCCGAGAAGCCTTTTCTGGGTCCTGAGTGGCAAAGTTGGTAGATAGAGTTTCGATGGAGACCTTATCGCGTCCCGCTACATGCTTTCGTCTCAAATTGAGAAACAAAAAAAAATCAAGATATGAAATCCTCTGAATCGAATAAATTTGTACACCCGTTCTGGGTCTGAAAAATATTTAATCGTCACGATAAATGCAAGTATCAGTTGCAAGTATCGGATAAATGCATGTATTGTAAAATCCCATTTTTGCTTCATACAAATTTGTATACGCACGCAGTAGTGCAACGGTATTTGTGTATTTATACGAACAGAAGATTATATTTTTCCCGCTGCATTTTCAAATAAATTTAGCATATTCCAGCATTAATTCTAGACGTGTAGCTTACCTGTGTAGCTCACCTGTTCTATGAATTCAAAATTGAACCTATTGGAATACACACGCCATATGTAAATGTAAAACTAACTCTTTAAAACATTTTTATAGCCTCAAATTTGACATGGAAGTTCGGATGAAAATGCCTTTTTTATTTGATTTTAATTCAAAATTCTGGGGCAGAAAAGAATTGCTAGCACTTTATGCTACACTTTAACACACTGTGAGTTTCTATTTCTAACTGTTTCCTGTACACACGATTCCGTAGAGCATTGTTTTTAGATTTTTTAAAATATAATTTTCCACCATTTTATGATGTAGACTTTCATGTTGGAACCAATTATTCCGATGTACAATGAGCTTGTTTACAAAACTAGGCTCTCTTGAGCGGTGACTTCTAAGTGGACTTGTAATTTTTCTCAATTTAATCTTCTTTCGCGTTTCTTAACGTGTGCAATGACTTAAGCTCATTAATTAAAATGAGTTCATTACATATTTCAGTATTGAACATGTATTAAAATCACCCTGAAATTGCGAATATGTTAATTATATTGATAGTAATTTTCGATTATTTGTTCAAACGTTCTAACAAGAAAATGCAAAGTTAAAACGTCGGTCTTTAATTCCACCAACGGCTTATGATTCGGACATAATTACTTACACTAGCGACTTCGATATTTCAATTTTCCCAACTGTACCAGACATTGTAGCAAAAATTGTATGAGTTAGTGTCTATTTGAAAAAAAGTAAATTACAAGAAAACTTTGCCTCGCGTGAACCGCACTAAAAAAAATTTTCAGGAATTGACATTATAGGTAGGGGAATTGACATTCTTTCATCACGGTTAATGCAATGAACCGCAGAACTTAATTCTGGTTACTGATCGCTCAGTATAATCTAAAATTTCATTTTCATAACTACAAACAAAGCAAAAGCCGTCGTCTTCGGAAGATGAAATCAACTCTGTTTCAATCTCCGAAATGCTTTTCTTGAGATCCGTAGATTTGTCCCGCCCATGATCACGGGAACTGATTCCCCGCGCACCAGTCCTTCGTGAGCCATAACTGTCCGTCGCAAATCCTGCGTCTCCCAGCCCATTAAGTTCCGGCATATGTTATCTCGAGCCGTAAAGAAACACTGGTGCTTTAGTCCGCGGAAATCTCTCGTAAACGAAGCACTCACTGTCGCCTCAGACTCGGCAAGCAGGACGATGCTGCAGCGCAGTCGCGCCCTTCTGAGACATGGCAACTTTTGTTTCTGGAGTCACAGCTAACCTCCCTAAGAATTAGCCAACTTAAGCTTAACTATTACAAATTCAAATAGCTTTCGTTCCTACAAAACATATTTTAAAGCGACACAAGTAGTTGTATAAAAAGTTTAACGCATAATATAAGGAATTCAAAGTGAAATTGGACTTGATAGTTCGTCTAAGTTTCTCTCATGTTTCTCGAACGTAAAGAGCCGCGTAGAATGCGATATCGAGTTCACTTTATCTTAAACAATTTTTTTTCTGTTTTGGAAGCAAAACACAGTTGCTCAAAAAGATCAATCAATCCCAATTGAAAATCAAGTACGTATCGCCGGTGGATTAAGGACGTGGTGGTCGGTTATGTACGATTTACAGGCTGGTCGGCCTGCTCTGCCTTAACACTCCCTCTTCGCGCTCCAAACTATGCGCGGTCGAGCACGGACGTGAAATTCATAGTTGGCCATGGATGATTTGAAGGCGCAAAATTTTAAAATTACGGCCGTAACATTTGAAAACGGCCATCCGTGGTTTACAGCCTTCCAAATGTATGCTGCCGGTAGTGTNGAAAAAGTAGTTAGGTCACCACTTTTGGTGATTACCAATCATTATGTTTTTAGGAACAAAATGCAAAGAAGATCTTCGACAGTTTTTCATTCATCATTTAATAATAACTTTGTCATTGAGCTGTTAGCTGACACATCTGCGATGAATACAGGAAAATCACTGTTAAAATCGACAAAGTTAAGCGTTCTGTTTAAACATGCTTCCTATCCGGTCGTATCCCCATAATTATTCCTATCCTAATTGTTACTAATTCCTATTCTATTCGGTAGTATACAGTGGTATCCGGTCGTGTTGTCCAAATTAATCGCAAAATTTGTGCGCGAGCTACCGAAATCTACATCACGTCCACACTCCTAAACAGAAGTTACGTTGTGCTTTATGAACAGATGACATGGAAATTACACTGAAATAAAACTTACGCTTCTAATTTTTGAAAACATCCCACCAAACGCCAGACCATGCATTATGTAATTTTCATCTCTTTCGTCAACAAAAAACGCTGAATGACGAAACTTAGTGATAGAACTGTCATAAATCAAAGACAATAAAAGATTGTTAAAAACATTATTAGAATACAATGCGAATTTTTCGACTGTTACCTGCTCGGCTGATAATTGTAATTGAGTCACACATCAATAATTGTTCTTCAATTACTAGCCACAAATTTTACAGTTTAGGTATTTAAAACATAGCATTTGAGGAATAAACAAAAAGAAGGCAACAAATGCTTGTCACTGGTTCAAGCATTTCAACATTTCTTTTATATATGAGGGTTGAAATTTTTTGTGGTTTGAGTCAGTCCATCAATATTTATACAACCATTAGAATGTATTCAGAGAACTTTATCAGAGCATCTTTCCCCCATCCTAATTTCCTTTCTACAGTGTTGTTGAATGCAATCGTTTCATCCCAAACAATCTGAAATTTTATAAAATGCACCCCAACAATCGCTTAGATAGTGTGAATTGAAAGCAACAAATTCATCGTTATTTTTCCGTTAAATGATTTGCATTTAGTTTTCATTTGTAAATTGAATGTTGCATGAAAGTATTTTCTTATAATGAGAAATTGTGTCAGTTACCCGAGTACACTTTGTGTTGGCTTTAATAAAGTTTAAATGAATGCATAATGCAGACATTGATCTCTTAATCCATAAATGCATGGCTAAAGCCAGAATTGAGAAAATTTCATGGGGAAAATTTTCAAGACGAAGTTCGGGTTATAAACAGATTAAACTGAAGAGGCAACGTAATGCGCTTCGAGAAAGTCAAATGAATAAAATAGACTATAGGAGCAGAAACCATTAAAGTGGCACACTTTGGGCCTGCTTCCCAAGTTCCATGCAGTCAGACAACGGTCAAGCACGAGCACCAGAGATACACATTTAGAATCATCAATTCTCATGCACAAGCCCTAATACTTCTACTAGAAATCAATACCTCAATACGTCGCCGTTTTGTAAAAGTGATACGTACTGTTCTACGTAAGTGCACGGGATTTTCACAAAATTATGCCATTTCACAGAGGTGTACCTCACTTGAAAAAGCGCTGCATATCGATAAGCGGTAATTAAGTCTTAAAAGACATAACACTCGTGATAAATTTTGGACATTCAGAGCGATTAGTGCGCACTCACACAAAACAACCCGGTGGTTCCCTCATGATCTTTTACTCGTCGAGCCTCTGAAAAGTTTAGACGATGGTCATCGTAAATATCCGATGAGCTTATAAAGAAAGGTTCCCGCTGTAACAAAATAATATCCAACTCAGATGTTGCAAAGTTTCCGAGTTATTAGGTGTTACGCAACTTGGATCTCAATCACGTTTATTATCATTTACGTTTAGATTATTTACGTTTTCAACCAGTCTTCAGCTTCGTTCATCTCTTTGATTCT
>JACJUY010008955.1:14603-35403 GCA_014220935.1 Platorchestia sp. MABIK | reverse complement strand
CCACACACCACACAGCCCCCCCACACACCACACAGCCCCCACACAGCCCACATAGCGCAGCCCACTACAGCCCTATTACAGCCCACACTTCTGGTAACATCACCGGTTATACTGATCAATTCTTCCCCTCTTTTTACTGAAGTTCATTATCAATCAACAAGAACAACGTTTAGTTATTTTATAATTGGCCTTATTGCATAGAAATAGATATTCACGGAAATTAGAAGAGTTCATTGAAGAATTCAGGATATTGCAGGTTCTTCTGGTCTGATAGCATTGAAGGTTAGTTGGCTGATATTACCGTAAAAAATTAATTTAATTTCACTAAAAGTACCAGTTATAATTGGAGGGCAAATATACAAAGTATTCTAACCCACAAATCTTAGGTCAAAGCTGGCAGAGTGGATTAAGTGATAATTTCACCTCATAGCGGCGTGGATGTCTTTCAGGCAGAGTGGCCTAGTTCCTAGTTCAGTAACTTGGCTAGGAAAAGCCAGTTTGGCAACCCTGCGATGAACACCACGCCTCTAACTTGAGTGTCCGAAAATTCTGTCTTTTGTGGGTTAGGCCACTCTGCATATTTGCCCTCCAATTATTCACACATTCACAGTTGTGCCGCTATGACATGAAATGTTACAGTGGCCGACATTACAGTAAAAAGTTACAGGATGGAAATAGTACGAGGTATTTTTCTCGAATTAAGGAAAATATCCGTATAAACCAAAGCGAATAAATTTTTAAATTCTACACTCGAGTGAAATTCAACCTTATAATTAATTCTAGCATATTATTCAATCAAGGTGTCCCATCAGCAAAATCGACATCAGAACAAAAAGTACAAAAAACGATAATTGTTGAGGCGTCAACCTGTTTGATGGTAGGGTGAGTCTCGAAGGGCCGGGCGGTTCGAATTGTCGGTTATTCTATGTAAATTTCCAATTTTCGCGCTAGGTAGCGATCTAAAAACTCAACCCGTGAGGCGTGTAGTAGTGCAATCTACTCACGGGTTCGGTTTTTAGATCGCGGCCGAGCGCGAAAATTGAAAATTAACATAGAATAACTGGCCATTCGATACTCACCCTACTTAGTAAAATAAAATTAGGCATTGAAATATGTATCGAGACATCGAATATGGAAATGGGTAGTTAACTATATTTGCCAATGAGACCGTGTGAATAGAACTCTTTAGCACGTTGACCGAGATGGGTAACACTGAATTTCAATATCAAAATAGCGATTTTTTAAATACCAAACATTAACAGGTTCTATTAAATGCCAAAAATTTTGAAAGATTGCTAAATTTTTGCAAACGACTCACCTTTGGGTCGTTTCGCAAGCTACGTGGTAATCAACACAAAAAAAAATTCTCAAAGATCGAAGGGAAAAGGAAACACTATCCAATATGGACAACAACAAACTTCAATATTTACGCACAAGTATACCACGGCAGGATCATTGAATATAGAACAGCAAGGGTGAAAGAAAGTATGGTAAATGTGAAGGAGAAGACAATAATCGATTTTCCACTTTTCGCTGCCTAAACTTAGTTAATTAGATCCAAATAAACAATTTTTTTCTACGCACATTCTGGAGCAAATGAGTATTTAACGAGTTATAGCGGTAAATTAGTTACCGCAAGCAACTCTAGTGTTTGAAGCGGGAAGTAATTCATCGAGCGCGTAGGATGGCAACACTACAATGGACTCTCCCTTCCGACGCGCTCGAATGATCGAGCGCATTCCCGCCATCTAAGACGAAAGTTAACATACCGCTATAACTCGTTATTTTCGGGTGATAATTTCTATTGTGTTATTAACTAAAAGATTCTAGAAGTTGGTTCAGGCTCCGCAGGCTCAGCGGGGTTGGCAAATAATAAATTACGAAGAATCCAAACGTACTCTTAACAGCTCAATCGAGCAACAACACAATCTACCGCTTTAACTCTTAAAATACTCATTTGCCGCAAAAGTGTATAGGCGAAATGTAATTTATTTCGATGTTTTTACCGTGATTCAAGCAACAAAAATTCGAAAACCGATTAGTAGCTGCTTATTCGAGCGCATTCATCAAAGACGAAAATGAACATATCGCTATAACTCGTTAAATAATCCTTTCCCCCAAAAAGTGTATAGCTGAAAAGTTGTTTATTTAGATCTGATTAACTACGTTTAGGCAGCAAAAATTGGAAAATCGATTATTGTCCTCTCCTTCACAAATACCGAAGGTATAAAAATTTCACGTAAAGTCAAAATTAAATGTAAACAAAAATATCATTAACTCTTTGACCGCAACGTGTGCCACCAGTGGTACACGGAGGGAATTTTCATTATGCTGCTGACCGACCAGTAGTCACAAACTCAATTTCCATAAATACTCAAACAAAGCTAAATGAAAGCACGATCCAGTTCATGTTTGCAATTTTCAAAATTTCTCACTACAAATTTCTTTAAATTCGAGTTGAATATTGAACTTCAGTTTAACCAATTACGGTCAAAGTGTTGATGAACATCAATAAGATCAGACCTTCAAACCGTAATAAAGAGTGGTTGGCAAATATATAGGAATTTCCTGTCACAAACCAAGCATTATCATAGAAATTCATCAATCAACATAATTTCTTGAATCAGCTGACCCAATTGTAACAATTAGTGCGACGTGACCCACCGGTGGTCACTAAAGGAATTTTCATAAAGCTGCTGACCGACCAGCAGTTAGAAACTCAATTTCGATAAATGCTTCTTGAAAACTGGATGAATGCGCTACCTATTTAATGTCCGTTATTTTCAAAATTGGTCTCTAAAATTGATCCTAATGTCCGTTATTTTCAAAATTGGTCTCTAAAATTGATCCTAATGTCCGTTATTTTCAAAATTGGTCTCTAAAATTGATCCTAATTTCAGTTGAATATTGAAATTCAGTTTTACCCACCGCACTTGAATTGTTAATAAACCGGTCCAATGAATCCTGCTAGCTCTCCCCCCCCCATCTGACCTACAGAACTAAACCACTTATTCCTTCAGACAAAGTTAACCCTACATCGACAATCGTCCTTTCAGAAGGTATTTAGAAAATCCGTCACATCGTTCTTATATTTTAAGTGTTTTGATGAAATTTACATTTACTTAATTTATTTATGTTAATTTGAGACAAATTACGGTACTATTTTGTTCAAGACCCAAAAAATTTGGTACTTATAGGGTTGACTTGGCCTGTCGCCAGGGTCGGGAAAAAGGCACACCTCTCAGATGTCTTACACACCACATCTGGAAATGTCACTTATAAAAATTAATATCACAAAAAAGTGGAAGCACATTTCCCGGTGAACCGAAACATGGAGATGTTTACCACCCATGAACACAACTAAATAACATGGAAAGCGAACCGAAGTTGTTGCAATTTAATCTTTCAAATAACTCTGGTAAAAAATAACTTCTTCTTCTTATCGAGGTGAGGGATGACCTTAAATCCCTCTTAAAGTTTAAAAAATAACCATCAAATACTCCCTGTTTGCTACGGTCACAAGTGAACTCTTTCTCAATGTGCGGTCAAAATGAAGAACTGCAGCAACACCCATTTCAAGGCTGACTTTATTATGTTGAAAATTTTATAGTTTCCTCTTCCTGGAATTTGAATATTCGGATCTATTCCAGACAAGCCCCGCCACTAGTGCAACACATGAGTTCACCCACTTGTAACTTTCGAAATAATGCACCTATCGGCTTACTCTCAAACAAAAGATTAAAACATTCTTTCGTTTACGAGTAATTTGAAGTCGATAGGTGCTTTATTTCGAAAGTTACAAGTGGGTGAACTTATGTGTTGCATTAGTGGTGGGGCTTATCTCGGAAAAATCCGAATATTCACCATAAAGAAAGGACATAGAGCAAGATTCCCTCCTGCATCCTGTACCTGCAAAATTCAGCAGTGATTCAAACATGATCCTTATAGATTTAACATAAAAATGAAAGAAGTTGAAGCAAATGATTCATCTCAAATAATTCAGAAGAAGAACCATTATCTGTTAAAATGAACCTGTTAAAATACAACTATGTTTATTGTGGGCCTAAACAGATTTTTGTTTCCAGTGCATAAATATATTCTTGTTTTCTGTAGACTTAAATGAGTTTAGGTCTAACTTATTATAGTGAACACTATTTAACGCAAGCCACATCACTTGTAGTTTTCAAAAAAGCAATAAAGTGTCACTGAAAAGGAGCCAAACTTTTAAAAGCCATAAACTAAAGCAATGAAGAATTGAAGAGGTGTGAGATTTTCTGTTCGTAACGCGGGAAAATAAAGAAAAGTAAAGACAAATTCCTTACTCGCTAGGAATTGCTTCCAGTCAAACGGGCTAATTTTGCCAGCAAACTACGCTGAAATTTTATGACTAAATTTTGCCCTTAAATTGTGGTGAAATTTTAAGGGTAAATTTTACCCTTGTATTGCGGTGAAATTTAATGGGTAAATTTTGCCCTTGAATTACGATGAAATTTTAAGGGTAAATTTTACCCTTGAATTACGATGACATTTTAAGGGTAAATTTTACCCTAGCATTGCGGTGAAATTTTATGGGTAAATTTTTCCCTTGGATGAAGGTAAAATTTTATAGGTAAATTTTGCCTGTGAATTACGGTGAAACTACACTTGTATGTACAGTCTACCTAATCAGGCAGACCCAAGGAAAATATAATGTTCAACACCAATAAGCCACGGGCCGTTGAATTAACTCACGGCATAACTTCCGTTTTCTCTACTTCCGCATCTGCGGACGCTCGGTTGTTTGGATCCGTCCGGAACATCGTTGCCATGACGACGCGCCGACACACAAGCCGATGCTGATCGAGAGTTCAGACCGGCAATGTTTACAGTAAATGTAGCTGTGTGCTGTGTTCCCTGTGTACTATTGGGTGTGTGTGTTGCTGTGTGTACGTAGATACGAATTGTGTACCCTGTGCACTTTTTGGTGTGTGTTGCTGTGTGTACGTAGATACGTGCTGTGTTTCCTGTGTACTGTTTGGTGTGTGTTGCTGTGTGCACGTACTGTGTTTCCTGTGTACTATTTTTTATGTGTGGCTGTGTGCATAGATACATACTGTGTAATGTCTTGTGTGTGTATTGCTGTGTGTGCGTAGATACGTGCTGTGTTTCCTGTGTATTGTTTGGTGTAGGTTTGTGTGTTGTGTGAACTTTTTATGCCATACTGCAGTTCCAGCATCCTTTATATCAATTGATGTAGCCAGCGTTATTTTAATGCACATTATAAAAGGACTAAAGTGCAGAAATTATACTTGATGTAAAATTCAGCTCACATACGATATCGTACGTTACTGCTTCCAGATTTTTTGTGTTTGGTAAACTTGTCTACGTGTGCTCCCTTTTTGTGTGTTATCCTTGTACAAACTCATTTCAAAACTTGTGTGGCTGGTTTTTCATCAATGAACTTACTCCAAGGTAATGATTTTATCATAAACCTGAACTCGTTTCATTAGTTGTCTGTTCTCATCATCCCCTAATGCTCTAACTTATCTATTATCATCTCAAGAGGTGAACGCAAAATAAATAATTGTACAGAACATGTCGTGGTAGAACAGAAATGCCCGTTTTTCGTGTACGAACTTTTCCTATAGTAATTATCCTATAGTAATTATCCTATGGTAATTATCCTACAGTATTTATCCTATGGTATTTATCCTATAGTAATTATCCTATAGTAATTACTTAATCCTGAAACTGAGAATAAATTTCAATAATTCCCTTTTATCATTATTCACTAATACGCTAATTTATCCTATATCATATAAAGAGGCGCACAGAAAATAGATAATTATATAAAATAGATAATTAAATTACAAAAAAAAATTATATCAAACAGGTAATGATAGAATAATCTGGTGTGAACAGCCAACGCGACCGCTACTCAGATGTCTTCTGACCAGGAGTTTAGCTCCAGTCTACGGAGTGACTCTCCTTCTTCTGATGACATATCCTCAGCTCGAGGATACTCTTATTCTTCAAGTCCACAAGATGGAAACAAGGGATACTCTTATTCTTCAAGTCTACAAGATGGGAACAAGGGATACCCTTATTCTTCAAGCCCACAAATCGGGAACAAGGGATACTCTTATTCTTCAAGTCTACAAGATGGGAACAAGGGATACCCTTATTCTTCAAGCCCACAAATCGGGAACAAGGGATACTCTTATTCTTCAAGTCTACTAGATGGGAACAAATTCAATACAGTCAGACACAGTTCCCCCTCGAAAAACGATCAAAAACACAAAACTACCCGCAGAGAAACACCAACATTCGGGTATAGTTTTCGAGAACCTGCAGCTTCAAATTCTGCAGAAATGGACTTACCAGCAAGCGCAGGATCTGCGGACGCAGCAACTATTGCACAGAAACCATCAAAATTTGATAACACAAACTTCTGTACGATCAGAGTCGGGTCACCTACCGAAAATTATTCTATTGCAAACGAAAATAACTCAATGATATCAAACACTGAAAATATAAACCTCGTTGATCAAATTAAATCGTCTTCCACGCAATTAAGAATCCAATCTAAAGCAACTTTAATAAACAAACACGCAGACCTGGATTTAATTCCCGCAAATCGCGCAAGACTCAAAATTCATTCGAAACGAAAAACAAAGAGCGGGACAAAAGACACTGGAGACACTCACTCAAGTGACAGCGGTGACGGCAGTTCAGAGGCGAGATGCCTGAGAACCTCTACTCCGCTCCGCCATTGCGATAATCTGCGATTTTTGGGAAATTATCGGGAGATTCCTGGCGGCCGGCAATCCGGCAACCGCAATCATCCGGATTACATCGACGGCAATCCCGGCGGTTGTTCTCAATCCAGGGCTGATTGTCACCATTTCTGCGTGACGGCGAGACGAGACGACCTGACGAGCAGGATCGGGCGACTGACGAGCGTCCTGCAGGTGAGACGAGCCATTTGTATTGGCCAGGTGAGACGAGTGACTAATGAGAGACAGGTGAGACGAGTGACTAATGAGAGACAGGTGAGACGAGTGACTAATGAGAGACAGGTGAGACGAGTGACTAATGAGAGACAGGAGAGACGAGTGACTAATGAGAGACAGGTGAGACGAGTGACCCCCGCAGTTAACGCGTTCAATTGACTTTTAATTCACTTATAATTTAGAACTTTTAGTTCAATTGACTGTTACTGCACTAAATATGTTCATTTACTGGACTGAAGGGAATTTTTTTAAATATTTTATCAAAATGGATGCGTTTATTTAACCATAACTTGAATGTATTTCCATGCGGCTTACTAAAATTACATTTAGTTGCTTGACTAAAAACAGTTTTGAACTTTTCGTGGGTAAAATTAAAACGTATTTATTTAACTCGAATGAATAAATATATATGGTGTGCAAAAATTGGATTTATATACCTCATCTACTTGATTTGCTTCATTTACTTGATGGATTCGCTTGATGTACTCGATTGATTCGCTTGATTGGTTCTCTTGATTCACTTGATTGATTTACTTGATTGGTTCACTTTATATACTTTACTTTACTATACTTACCTGATAGTATAGACAAATTCACTTTCCTCACCTCACCCAATCTTCACATTCCAAGAAAACCGACACGAACCTCACCCACCTGGCAGGAATGATCCGTGCGCCTGATGCAGGAATTACTGAAAGCACCGCTGTAAGAAATCAAGTTTCCACTTCTGCCACTTATGCGTACCAGGTAAGCAGTTGTCCTACTTATGCGTACCAGGTAAGGAGTTGTCCTACTTATGCGTACCAGGTAAGGAGTTGTCCTACTTATGGGTACCAGGTAAGGAGTTATCCTACTTATGGGTACCAGGTAAGGAGTTGTCCTACTTATGGGTACCAGGTAAGGAGTTATCCTACTTATGGGTACCAGGTAAGGAGTTATCTATAAAAATATTCGAGCTTAAGTTCATAAATTTCCGTGTTTATTTACTTCAGGATTCATACACTACCATAAATAGAATAATTTAGAATTTATTAAATTTGGTTTTCCCTACGTATTTCCCTACGTATATCCCCATGTATTCCATACGTATTTCCCTACATATTTCCCCAAGTATATCCCCACGTATTTCCCCACGTATTTCCCTACCTATTTCCCCAAATATTTTCCCTTGTATTTCAAGCTTCAGTGTCTCACGAAAGTTGTGGTGGGAGTCTATTAATATTCAATGAATAAAATAGAACTCTTCCCAATTTTTTTGAGCAATTTTATTACAAAAATGTTAACACTGCGCATATTTAATTAATTGAAAGTTCTATATGCGGTTGATTACTTTTAAGTCGTAGCGCAATTCTTCATAAAGTTTTTTCACTACTTAGATGTACTGTTTTTTACCCCAACAATTTCTAGCTCTAACTCCATGGCTAGATAAATAAATTTTTCCCGCGGTGTTTACCTAGCCAGATTTAAAAAAAATGTTTTTAGATAATCTATAATAATATTACTATGAACGTTAATATTAAGATAATTGTAAACGAGTACATTCTTAGAGAAATTGACGCTTAAATAAATTAGAACACTCATTTCAAAACGTGAATAAATATTTGACTTGAATATTAACCCGTTGCTAAAATTATTTCACTCTAACATTTACCTGTACGAATAAATATTTAACTCGAATATTTACCCTCGCGTTCACGTTGCAGGAAGCCGAAGCCGCACAGCGGATGGAAGCTGAAGTCGAAGTCGCACAAACGGACGAGGCAAAACTGTCCGAAATTTTGGGTCTTCTTCGGCACCTGACGGGCGCCCTGAGCTGCTATGAAGCCCACCCGCTGTTGGTGGGTGGTGGGGTGGGTGGTAGGGTGGTGGTGTGGTGGTGGTGTGGTGGTGGTGGTGTGTGGGGTGGTGGGGTGAGGCGGTGGTGTGTGGGGTAGGATGGTGGTGGGGTGGTGGTGTGTGTGGTGAGGTGGTGTGGTGGTGTGGTGGTGATGCGGGGATGATGTGGTAGAAGTTTAAATGTGGAGGTGAGGTGGGTTGTAGGGTGGTGTACTGGTGGTGTAATGTGATGGTGTGGTGAGGTGGTGATGTGAGGATAATTACCCTCATCACCACCACAGTGAACTCTGCCCAGCCTCAAGCTCCTGAGAAGTAGAACTACACCACAATTTGTGTGAGCTCATGCAAACAGTGGGGGCAAAATAGTCCAACACGTTGATTAGATCGCCAGATTCTACATTTCTAAACTACGTACAATTACTAAAATTAAACGATATGTAAAAAATAGCATGAAAGATTAATGATTATTCTGAAGCCCACAAACATTTTAGATAACATATATATATATATATAAGAACATCTATAATAAAAGCTTGAACAAATTTTTACAACACCCGACTTTTTTCTCGAAGTTATACATTAAAATGATTGAAGGGTTTTTCTAGGATGTTCTAGTACATTCGACTATTTGCAACCGAACTTTCGTCACCATTCATCTCCAATAACGTGTCATTGGTACAGCAGCTCTCGTTCTGAAGGGTCGTAAGCATGGGTAAGAAAGAGGACATCAGCCATGACCTTCGCTAACGTATTGTAGAGCTCCATAATCAAGGATTGGGATGTCGGAGGACATGTGCACAACTGTGTGTTCCTATAGCCGCGGTTGGAACCATAATACGTACGTGGAAATGCCGGAATACGACTCTTAGCAAGCCTCGAATTGGCTGTCCACGGAAGATTACCGATCGTGCTGTTCGAAAATTGGTCCGAACAGTAGTGCAGAAGCCTCAAACTACTCGTGAGGAATTGAAGGATGATCTCAAGGCATCTGGGATCGAAGCCAGCGAACAGACAATCTGCAGAGCACGGTGCTGTGAAGGTCTTTGCTCCCTCACCCCTCGTAGGACACCTCATCTCTAGAAACGTCACGTCATAACGAAAAAAGCGAGCAGGGGGAAATATAAATGCAGGACAATAGATTAAAGTTTCATAATATCACCGAAATATTTGATATGGTCGATACAAAAATAAATAAATCAGATGAAAAATAAAGTGTGTCGGCTGTGAACGATGATGCTCGTCCAGGCGAGACGTGCGTTGGCGACGGCCCGAAGAATTAGAGCCACTGTCATGACTCCAGGCGTAAACCCCTTTCCTTCCGTTAGTGCACTTAGGTAAAACTTTTAGCAACTTTAAAGATAAACGGTAAAGGAGAAATATAATGGTCTGAATTGCGGAATATATTAATTAGTACACACCCAAAACTAACCCCGATCAGATCTACTTTCAAGCACCTAAACTAACTTAACACTCACCGATCTGATCTCAAACACCTAAACTAAATTAACACCCACCGATCTGATCAACCCCTAAACCCAGAAATAAACACACCCCGATCTGATATACACCCCCGATCTACTTCTAACTAGTTAACATATGAATTGAATACCCTAGGCGCTATTTTTTTACAGGTGGGAACGGAACACTTCAATGAGCCTCAGCCGAACAATCTAATGCATACGCATGACACACGACAGCACTGCGACTTACTGCTCTAATAGCGGAGCAAAGTGTCTTCTAGCGGTGGTGGGGTGATGATGACGGGTGTGCACTCGCGCTCACAGGGTGCTTAGCCGCCTCCTCCCATCCCGACAGTGACGCGTCAACCAGGCACGAGCACGCTGAATCGACGGACGGCGGAAGAAGCCGTACCGGATGGTGAGGTAGCGGACAGTCAGAAGTCCTGAAGTTGATGTGCTAGCGGTGAGGGCTGAAGATAGTCAGATGTGCTGGCGGTGAGGGCTGAAGATAGTCAGATGTGCTGGCGGTGAGGGCTGAAGATAGTCAGATGTGCTAGCGGTGAGGGCTGAAGATAGTCAGATGTGCTGGCGGTGAGGGCTGAAGATAGTCTGGTTCTGAATTCTGCTGTGCGCAACAGATCTGAGGTTGGATATGCCGACAGTGGCTTTGAGAAAAAGTCAGAGGGCGAGGAATAAAATGTCGACAGTGTGAGTCGCTATGCCGGTTGCAAGATACATAATTGTCAACTGTACTATTGAAGTGTTCGTAATAAAACTAATGAAGCATTTTCTTCCATATAGCGAGATAAATAAAAAAGACACTTTTTTCGACACGTCAAAGCCAGGCTGAAGTATGCCAGCGACCATTTGAACAAGCTAGCAGCGTTTTGGAACGCAGTATTCTAGTCAGATGAAATCAAAATCGAATTATTTGGGAGACACAGCACTAACCATGTTTGGAGGCAACAAAACGAAGAATATAAACCAAAGTGCACCATACCCACAGTTAGGTTTGGAGGTGGATCTATCATGGTGTGGGGATACTTCAGCTCATCAGGGGTAGGTAAACTTCCCATCATTGAATGAACTATGAATGGCAGGAAATATCGTGAAATATTGGAAGAGCAACTCGTATCTTCAGCTCGTTTGTTAAATTTAAAACGAGGATGGATTTGGATGGACGATCCAAAGCATACTGCGAACAAACCCAAGGAATGGTTGAGGATGAAGAAGATAAGCATTTAAAATGGCCAAGTCAATCCCCGGACATGAATCCCATCGAAACCTAGTGGAGGGACTCGAAATTGAAGATTCAGAAGTGAGGTCCCATTACCATCACTGAACTCAAAGAAATTTGCATTGAAGAATGGAATAAGATTACACCCAAAACTTGTACAAGGAAGAAAGTGAACTACTCTAAACATCTCGAAGCCACAATTAATAATGACGGCTGTGCAACGAAGTATTAATGTATGTATATCTTGATATGTGTTGTAAACTTTTGTTCATGTATTTATTTATTTATTTCTATATATTTTTTCTGTTAAATATTGTGGGTTGTAGACACACTATTAACCTTTTTATACTATTGTTCATATATAGTCCATTTTTTGTAATTGTACGTGGTTTAGACATGTGGAATCTGGCGATCTAATCAACGTGTTGCATTACCCCTAATGTAGGTCGTGTATGTTCCTCATTAAATGTACGCATGAAGCTGAAAGTTTGAAATATGTGTACACTACACAGTGTGTGTGTGTGTAAATGTGTGTACACTACACAGTGTGTGTGTGTGTAAATATGTGTACACTACACAGTGTGTGTGTGTGTAAATATGTGTACACTACACAGTGTTTATGTGTGTAAATATGTGTACACTACACAGTGTATATATGTGTGTAAATATGTGTACACTACACAGTGTGTGTGTATGTAAATATGAGTACACTACCCTCGAGTCTCCAAATCAAGCCGCAAATCACTCCGTTTGGTCAATAAGTATCATCTAGCGTTAACTAGTCTCCAATTACCTGGACAACTACCAGCGCGTGATGAGCGTGTTCTTATTCACATCAAATGTGAAATTTGAAAGCACGTTTAAAAAATATTTACTGTATTTTTCATTAAGTTGGAAAAGACATAAAATATATTTAAGGTATTTTCTCATGAAGTTGGAATAAACATAAAATATTCTTATGGTATTTTTTCATTAAGTTGAAATAGACATAAAATATATTTACGGTATTTTTTCATAAAGTTGAAATAGACATAAAATACATTTACGGTATTTTCCTGCATAACATCATCCACAGGCTGCCACCTCCCAACCTACGCACGAACTGCGCAGAGAACACACGGATCAAAGATTTGATGTTCCTGCACCTTCAAACGTACGTGAGGCAACTGAAAACGATCAAATGTTACCCGTGAATGTGAACTGCAGATCTGCACCTGATGACAATTGGCCATATTCGGTCAAGCACAAACCCTGGCGAAATATTGATAACAACCCCTCCTCTGTGAACCGAATAACAGAACGTCAAAAACTAAACAACGGATGCAATTCTTCGTTAACTTTTCCTCATTCCTTCGCTGATGGAATGAATCATTGCCGTGCTGTTGGAAATCATTCTTCGTTTACAATGGAAAATGTTTTAGCTCCCATTGTTAAAGTTATAAACAAAAGAGATTCCAATGAGAAAACACGTGATTCTTTTGTAGCATTAGATGCTCCTTCAACATCCGAAGAGAAGCACTTGATGGGGAATGAATCTATTGAAAATACGAATAGTCATTGTGGAGTTAAATTCCGTAAGCCTTTGCTAATTTCCAGCGATGAATCTAACTCCAAACATCAAACGTCTGAGTCAGCATCAAAGTCCCACGTATTTGGGGGTTCAAATCTGGCGATAATGGAGGCACCGAGCCGTAGTGTGGATACACATGATTTTATGAAACTTGTTACAAAAAACGGCATTCAATCTCTGCCAGGTGATATTGACCAACCTAACAAATATAACATCGATCAAGACCCATCTCGAGAACATGATGAATTCCAAAGGAATCGTGAAGAAAATGAACATACGCTTCACCCAGATACCAAAAAGGTAACTCAAGACTGTGAGTACGATGTACTGTCGAAATTAAACCTCAACGACCATTCATTGTCTGGCGGGAACTTAAAACAACACAACCGATACTCCACGCAGGAATTAAGCAACGAAATCCAAAACATCACATCAGAAAAACACATAATTAAGCCTCACGAAAATGAAGAAGCTAGTGTTTACCATAAAATTAAAGGTTTTGAAGACGTTAACTATCACATTGGGAAATCAATGCATAAACTCAACGAACATGACGAAGCTCAGATTTTCAGGAAAACCAAAGATAATGAAGACGTCAACCATCTCATTGGGAAACCAACCAATTACCCCGAAACTGGCATCAACCATCACATTGGGAAACCAACCAATTACCCCGAAATTGACATCAACCATCACATTGGGAAACCAACCAACTACCCTGAAATTGACATCAACCATCACATTGGGAAATCATTAAATTACCCCGAAACCCAGTTTTCTGAGAACCCAGCGGTGTACCTCCACCTCCAAGAGCCCATAGCCCCCATGAACCTGGACTTGGCGAGATCCCTAATGCAGGACACCAGACCTGGAGACATTAACGTTCCAGACAACCCGTTGTTGCTACAATCGACGTCGTTACGTCGCGCCATAGACGACGTCGTCACTCGGAAAACAGAACTGGACCGACGTCTGGAACAGCTCACAATCAACAGAGAAACTGACGAGTGGATGGAGATGTTCATGAGCGACAACGAAGATGTGCTTCTAAACCCTAAGGACAACATTCTAAGTCCAACCCTAAGGCCAACTCTAAATCCAACTCTAAGGCCAACATGGAGTACGTCTGGAATCCTTGCAGATAGTCCTGTACGAGGTAGGAGTATCCTACGATATCCTTCGGATGTGGACTCATCTTTCACCCCTCGAATTCCGAGTCACCGCGCTCGATTTGGGACAACTGGAACTTTTTCAAATCGAGTGAACCGAGTTCCCGTCAGCAAACACCGGAAAAAGTTTCCTGTGCCCAGGAAAGTTCGAGTGAAGAGGAGCCCAATACCCTCTATGAGTCCAGGGGTGTTGTTTACGCCCTTAGGGTCCAGGAAAAACAGCATAGACAGCATCCTGGAGTCCCTCCAGAGCGACGAAAGCCACATTCCAGGACTCGGAGACATGGGACTGAGCTCAGAAATTAGCTCTCTCAGCAACACTATCCAACAACTCGTGCAGGAGAATGTTGGCCTTAGGGGCAGGCTGCAGGAAGGGTCAATGTCCCAAAACCGGATCAAAGTCGAGCCTAACGCGCATGAGACGCGTATCATGGATACGCGTTGCTCCGAATGTCTGAGTCCACGTGAAAATTCTCGTAAGAAATGTTGTGAGGAATTTGCGAGTTATGAGTCAAAGATCCCTAAGAAAAACGCGTGTGGTTGCTCTAATTCTAAACGACGTGTTAATAAAAGGACTTGTCGCCGTTGTGGTGAGTCAGAAACGGAAGATCTTGTCGATGCTACGGAAGATACGGCGATGCCAGTTGATGACTTTGAAAACGAGTCGGAAACCATCGATTCTTTGCCTTCGAAAACGTCAGTTGTTAAGAGAAAAAGGGATATGAAGAAGAACAATGTTGGAAGCCGAAAAGATAAAATCCATTCTACAAAAACTGCAGCCGCATGCGAAAGTTCAGATTTAGACGCGATGGATGAGTCTGGTGAAACTAGAACAAATCAAAACACACAAACTCAGCAGAAGCAGGCAGACGGCTCCGAAAGTTCTGCATTTCCTTTTGTTTTGAATTTTTGCCAGCTGCTCGTTGAAGAAAATACTCGTCTGCAACGGCTCAGAGGAACGGAGGACGAATTGAAGCAGTCACTGAACGAGTTAGTGAAAAAAATCAGCAATGATGGGGACAAAAAGCCTTTAGTCTTTGACGAGAACGCACATTTACCTGACGAGGGTGAAGCATCAAAACAAGCTGCGGAAAAAGCAACTGTTGATGGCGATGTTTCGAATTCAACATCGCCCACACCAAAAACCCCTGAACCGGTTTTGGAAGTCCCTGATCGGGGCATGCCCTGCACAAAAGCTGAAATTAACTGGAAACCTTCAGTCAATTTTTCAACTCCCACAAGCACGTATCCAGGATACCTCAAAGGGGTGCGACTGGTGAAAGAAACGGAAGAGGAAAATTTAATGAAAATAGTGGAGGAAATGATTGTCCCGCCTCTCGGGAAGCTGCTTCGGCAAACAGGGATCATTGTGCCGCCGGAAAGCAAGCTATCGCAGCAAACAGAAACAAGCACTGAAGCTTGTCGCCAGCTCAGCAAAATTAGAGAAACCTCTAACTTGATGACTCTAAACAATTCGATTCTGTATCCTGTGGAACCGGTTGTGAGCAGAAAACCAGTTCTAGATTTCTACGAAGTGCTTGCAAGTACTAAAGAAGAAAAACAGTGTAAGAGCAACAGTCATATACATTCTGAACTTACTGCAAAGGCTGAAGCTCACAATCCATCGTCTAACTTTGAACCAGGCGTGGGTTTAGGCTTTCGCCTCGTTAACTCCCGTCACAGTACAAGTCATCATTCAGAGGATAGGTCAATGACCCCGTCGTCTGGATGTAACTATTCTCAAGGAAATACGATCGATAATTCCGGTCAGCATTCAGTTAGCTTGATTTCTAGTTCACCAGTAGATGTCACTTCGTCCATTTCTATTCACATGTCGAGTAAAGGCATCCAGTGTTCCTCAGACAGAGATTCCCAGCTGTTGGAACCCGGCGTCAATTTGGAGACAAAGCAAACGCAAACAAGCCAGAATACAAGCTTTGGTCGTCGAGAAACAAAAGGCTTTTCAGAACAACGCTCAAAGGCGGGTTATCATGGCCAGCAAAAACTAGAAAAATCGAACATCAAAAGCAAAGATGCAAAAATCAGGGATCTCCAATGCACTGAAGAACGAGCTAAACATGATCGAAAACTGGGTGAAAGTAACAAGGTGCTCACAGAACTCATTTCAAAAATTGATACGAGAAACGCGGGTTCTGTAAACCAAACTCCCAGTCGAAGTAAAGCTGACGCCGACAGCTCTTCTTTGGACAGCGACCTGCTGCTCATTGTTGAAAGTTTATACCGGAACCACGTGCAGGACAGAAAATGGGGAGAATTACAGAGCATGAAGAAAGAAAAACCCAAAATGTCAGAAGAATGTTCAGTTAGTGAATCTGCCGTGGGTTCATCTGATGAAAACAGCGGCAGAAAAAGGAGAGAATTACAAAGTATATATAAAGAAAAGCACAAAATGTCAGAAGTATGTTCAGCTAGCGAATCTGTCGTGGATTCATCAAATGAAAGCAGCGGTAGCTGTGATACGAGGAGTTCAGATGATAGGAAAAGCATAGCTCTGGAACATCGTGTGAAAGAAGTCCTTCTTCGCACCTTACTGAAGGCTAAGAAGAGAAAACTCAAAAACAGGGAATTATGCAAGAAATTAGAGCAAAAAGAAAAAGAAATAGCGCTGTTGAGATCAGAGTCGGCTTGTGGACCAACAGGAAGAAAACTACGTTCATCAGGAGTAGAGAGCAGCAAAAACCGAGAAGAAACCAGTCATGTGGAAGATTCTGGCGATACTTCTGAGAGTATCAGTGATACGGTGTTCAGCAATGATGAAATGGTACTGGTTGATGGTGCAGGAGAAATTCATGAATCGCCTCAGAATCTCATCAAATCATCCCGACCCGAAAAGCTTACAAATGAGAGCAGCCAGAATGTTTACGCACATGAAGAACAGCTCCATTCAAGCAACGAAATCGATCAGGAAGATCAAAATAACAAATGTTCCTTCAAATTAAAATCGCCGCAGATGACAATCTTCCGCAACCCGGAAGAAGCAAAGGTAATTCACCGAGAAAATAACCCATCTCATTCCGAGGTTCTAGTTCCATTCTTGCTCGCGTCTTACAAAGAACCCGGCACTCAAAGCTTAGGGAACAAGACGGAGCCTGTGAAAAAACTCAAGGAAATAACAGGATCGAAAACCATGGAAAGCCGAAAGCGTGACAGCATTGAACACGATAATTATATCATTCTGCATCACCGTCATCACAACGAGGACGAAGAACATAAGAACAGGACAGTGGTGACGACGAAGGAGAAAATTCTCAGCCAGTGGGAAGAATATTCGAGAGCACACAGCATCATAATGGGGCACGCAAGCACAGATGAAGGGACATTCTCTGATAATATATTCAGAAATGAATATCAAAACATTCAACTTGAAAACAATCAAGCGACAGACGTTCAGATAGTAGCGAACGATCGTAGTGTAAAGTATTTTAAAGGCTTCGATGACGTCATCATTGATGGATCTAGTGACGTCACTGTTGATGGTTCTGAAGGTGTCACTGTTGATGATTCTAGGAACGTCACTGTTGATGGTTCTAGTAACGTCACTGTTGATGGTTCTAATGACGTCACTGTTGATGGTTCTAATGACGTCACCATTGATGGATCTAGTAACGTCACTGTTGATGGTTCTAATGCCAACTCTGCTGTTACCACTCATGGTACCAGAGATGAAAGCAGTTCCTTTGTTGATACAGCTCAAGGTCTCAGTGATACTTCGGAACTCGCTAAAGACCTTCCAGAAGCTACGAGTACGGCTGATGCCCACAAGAACGTTTCAAGGCGCTTCACGATTTGCTCTTCTAATGAAAAATTAAGCGGTGACATTAGCCTCCCGAGCGGCATTTCTGAAGGAACAACTAACATCGACAGTAAAAGCAAGAGTGGCTTGGATGGTGGGGATGAATTTGGTAGTTTTCTGGGAGTCGGCGACGCCGAAAAAGGAAGCGTGTACTCGGTATCTAGCGAATTGCACACCGACATTTCGTGGGAAAATATCGAGAGTAAATCAGTCAAAACGTACTCTAGTGTAACAAGGGAATCTAATATAAATTCCATGTCTATACAAACCACTGGCAGTGACTGGAATGGTAGGGTTGATGACTGTGTCCAACTCAGCAGCAGGGAGAACGACTCGACCTTTAACGACATCGTAAGCGCTCCCTCAAGTCACGTCTCTAGTACCATCATATCGGCCTCGAAATCGCGTATCACGGATACCAGGGAGTCGGCACCTGTTAATGGGCACCTAAAAATACGTGAACCCATCAACAGATCGCGTACCACGGATACCTGGGAGTCGATACCTGATAAAGGGCACCCAAAAAAAGGTGAACTTACCGATGCAGAGATGTCTTCCAGTTCACCAAGACGGGTTTCAACAGGAATGATAGATGGTGATGATGACGAAGATAATCATGGAAGTGCGAGGAAGAAATGCGAGGCAGTGGAAGATCATCAACACGTGCAGTCAACGCGAGGTGAAGGAACAGAAAAAAAGAAAGAAAATCAGTTTATTTCCAATAAATATGGTGAAGAACGGGATGATAGTTTGGGCTCACGAATAAGGAATCAACGAGCGCAAGACGCAGCGTTCGAAGAAGACTCTGATGGATGCGAGGAGATGCTCCGGCAATGGCAGGTAAGAATGAAAATGCACATTGAGATAAGAAATAATTTGCAATACTTCCAAACATTCGAGACTCAGCATATATGTCAACCACATAATTTAATAATAAATAGGCTTGGATTGTTCCAATGCAACAAAATAGTAGACCGCCCATCACATGTTGGTTAACATTTTGACTGCGGCAGGTAAAACTCAAGTTTAATTTTCAACTCAAATTAAACACTTTGACCAAAATTGGTTCAACTGAAGTTCAATATTCAACTTGAATTTAAAGCCAATTATAGACAGCAATTTTGAAAATAGCAAGCATGAACTGGATCGTGCCTTCATTTAGCGTTGATTTAAGTATTTATGAAAATTGAGTTTGTGACGACTGGTCGGTCAGCAGCATTGTAAAATGCCTCCGTGTACCACCGGTGGTGCACGTCGCAGTCAAAGTATTAAGGATACAATGACTGTTGACGCACTGACTGTTGACACACTGACTGTTGACACACTGACTGTTGACACACTGACTGTTGACACAACGACTGTTGACACAATGACTGTTGACACAATGACTGTTGACACAATGACTGTTGACACAATGAATGTTGACACAATGACTGTTGACACAATGACTCGACACTATTGGCACCGCAGCCCACAAGCAGTAACGCCTTTGTCGAAAACGACGTTATTCTGAAGTTCTCTTTAATTAAATCTCGTGAATCATGTATTCTAGATAAATATATATACACACATTTTCATTAAAACAGCAATCGTTTTAAATCACATGGATTACGTATTGTAACATTTCATTATCATTATAATTGCCATTGTAAAGGCAGAGTACGTAGCCCTCATGTCTATCTACTACCACTCTGCATGGGACATGATAGACATGATCATACATTGTGTCTAATTAGCATTATCATTAAATTATTAAATTAAATTCTTATTATATGGCAATATGTGTATCAAAAGGTAAATTGCTCATTTACGTACTGATATAAATGACTGACGTTTCAAATTTTTCGTGATTTTTTTCAAGATGACTTTCACCATACGAGGTGAAATGTCATCGTGCAATTGTATTTTTCATTTTTCTTAGGAAGGATAAAAATGTATACGAGTAGTAAAGTCAATTTCCCAGTTCTGCTACTTGCAACCTAACCTAACCTACTGTTAACGACCGCGGATACGAGCGGCAGTGCGGGCATTTAAATTCGTAATAATAATCATGAATAGAATTGTAAAATGGTGTTTTAGTTCCTACAAAACAGTTCACTAATTCCTGTATTCGTAATACCAAAAACGTTCCAAAATCCCCATCAATACAAATAAAAAATTCAGTTTTACTTCATCCAAGATCAGTTTGCTAATTTCTAAAATCGCATCACAGAATACCTTTGAAACTTACAAAAAAATTGACGCAAATAAGAAACTTTTACCACACTCAAGAACAGTTCACGGATTCCATTATTCCTATTACAGAATACTTTTCAAAGTCACCATGAGCAGAAATGAAAATAAAATCCGTTTTACTGCATATCCAAGAACTGCTCACTAATTGCTGCATTCGTGGTACAAAACATGTTTTAAACTCCCCATAATAGACGTAAAAAAATTCAGTCGTACTTCGTCGAAAAAGTTCCGAAGAACATAAGAACAAAAACTGAATTTTCGCGCAAGATCAGCGTACTAATGCCCATAAATAATGCCCTCCCCATGCGCAGGGGATGCTGCTGGAGCTGGGGGAGGCTGTGAGTGTGTGTGTGGGTGTGGTGCAGACGCAGCTCTTCCCCAGCTGCCCTCCTCCTTCTCCTCTTCAGCCCCCCTCATTGCACGCACGGCCACTGCACTGGCTGCGCCACTGCGTCGGTAGACTCGCGTGAGTGGTGCAATGTTGCCA
>JACJUY010008953.1:14074-35407 GCA_014220935.1 Platorchestia sp. MABIK | reverse complement strand
TCATGAAAATCGATTTATTTTGAGTTTTTGTACCTAAGTTCGAAGTTTGTTCAAAGTAAAAAAAAACACCTTGTATATTCCACAAACCTACCTAAATGTCTGAAAAGCCTAATTTTTTCATTCATACTCAAACAATAGCATACTCCTAATTTACACAAGCACACATGTACACGCTAATTAAGATACAACAGCAAAACACACTATACACACACACACACACACACACACACACACACACACACATACATACAGAATTACGTCAGTAGGTGGGGGCAATTGATAACTTTACGGCACTAATGTCTTTGTTGAGGTTAGGTTTATGAGTGAATATGAAAAGGGACTCTAAAATTCTTAGGTCATGCTCACTGTTAGCTCGGCATAAAGTGGAAAAATTAGTATTTTTGAATGAATGGTTTGAATTTTCACAGTGATCTCTAATTGCTTATTGGGGTGGAAGGGTTAGTGCACGACAGGTTCTATGAGATATTCCTGCGTGTTGGCTATGTCTGATGAATTGTTGGAGTTTGGTACTATACCAACGTACGACTGCATGCAGCAGTCACACTTATAAAAATAGACACAGCCACTCCACAGGCACTCATCCAATCGTTCCTTCCTGCTAAAAAAGGATGCATCTTAAAACTATTCTATAAAACACTCTGACGTCGACCGTTGTAAAAAACCTACTAACCAACGATAGCACCTCCTTCTTCAGCTCTGCGTTCAAATAACCCATGAATGGTAACTCGACGTACAAAGTCTGTTTTTTACCTACTTCTCCTAGATTGAGAAGTGTACCCTTTTGTAACAAATACAAACCGTCGAACGTATCGTTTGATGTAACTTTATTGAAAAATGATATGCTTCAGAATATTTTTATTTACTTTTCCTTCTGGGGACGAACCAAATGAAGATCAAATGCGTCTTAAATGCAGAGCTACGCTGGAGCAATTCTTTCTCGAGAGCACATTTTTATAATATTTTCTGAAACAGCCTTTGCTAAAATACGTTTAACGGAGGTTCGCTTCTATGCGTTTAATGAGCGTCCATTTTAATGGGTTTAAAGGCAATCGTTTTGATACGTTTAACAGGAGTACATTTTGATGCGCTTAATAAACGTCAGTTTCTATGTTTTTAATTTGCGTCTGTTTTGGTAACAAGGTATTCCTTGTTATGTTCCTCAGCTGCGGTCACTTGGCTGCGGTCACTTACAGATGCGATGACTTGGATGCAAATCGCGATGTGTGAAACATTTGGTGTTGGAGACGCGTAATTCTGTAGGTCTTTTATTCAAAAACCTTTCAGAAGAATAATGGACATTTTTATTCCTATTCTTGCATTTACGAACGAATGCTAGCATTTTGCAAGCGAACGAAGTGCGTAAATTTCAAATTCTCAACAAAAGGAAAATTTTAACCGAATGACGCAAACTTAATCATTTCGTGAATGACACGCATCTTATATCATTTTGCATTCAATTTCATTAAATAACTTCAAACTTTCATGCGACTCGAAATGAGAGCTGGTAGTGGTCGGAACTACGAGTTCACAGAATATTATTAAACTGATTCCTTTCATGTTGGAGCCAAAGTGGAAATTTCATTTTCCACTTTCACCTCAGCGCACGAGAAGAACAGTAGGATTGAGATCCAAATTTCGTAGTCAGGATCCCGTGCCTTGTTCACTGGTATTGCAATAGACGCCAGAGAATTGCGCATAATTTTATAGAAGATCACACACGCAGGCTGTTACGAGTATAGCAGTGGCCGCCCGGCTCTGAAAAGGCAGTAATGTGGCTGCCTAGAGGCGGCCTCTCGGATGCCTAGAGGCAGTAATGTGGCTGCCTATAGGCAGTACTGTGGCTGCCTAGAGGCGGTCTCTCGGATGCCTAGAGGCAGTAATGTGGCTGCCTATAGGCAGTCTCACGGATGCCTAGAGGCAGTAATGTGGCTGCCTAGAGGCGGTATCACAGATGCCTAGAGGCAGTAATGTGGCTGCCTATAGGCAGTCTCACGGATGCCTGGAGGCAGTAATGTGGCTGCCTAGAGGCGGTATCACAGATGCCTAGAGGCAGTACTGTGGCTGCCTAGAGGCGGTCTCTCGGATGCCTAGAGGCAGTAATGTGGCTGCCTATAGGCAGTCTCACGGATGCCTAGAGGCAGTACTGTGGCTGCCTATAGGCGGTCTCACGGATGCCTGGAGGCAGTAATGTGGCTGCCTATAGGCGGTCTCACGGATGCCTAGAGGCAGTAATGTGGGTGCCTATAAAGGCTGTATCGCAGATGTCTAGAGGCGGTATTACGGCTGCCTGGAGGCGGTATTAAGGTCTGCCGGCAGAAATCAACGCTGCTGCAACCCAAACCTTTATATCCTATTGGATATCGTAACGCTGCTCTATGGTAGCTGGACAAGTCACAACACAGCGTCAGTTATATCAATTTTATCGTTGTTTTATTGTTTTATTTCGTTTTGGTTGCTCGGAAGCTTCGCTATTAGTGAAAGCATAAACACGGCAATCTAGGTCGTTGAAAGCAAGGCCTTCTCGTTGAAGGCAGGTTTACGAGCGCATAATCCGTGGATGTTTCATCCGCAGGTTCCGCCTTTCAGGGAAGTATTTAAAGCAAAATTTAAACTCGTCGCTCAGATTTAAAGCAAATTTTAAACTCGTCGCTTAGATTTAAAGCAAATTTTAAACTCGTCGCTCAGATTTAAAGCAAATTTTAAACTCGTCGCTTAGATTTAAAGCAAATTTTAAACTCGTCGCTCAGATTTAAAGCAAATTTTAAACTCGTCGCTCAGATTTAAAGCAAATTTTAAACTCGTCGCTCAGATTTAAAGCAAATTCTAATCTCGTCGCTCAGATTTAAATCAAATTTTAAACTCGTCGCTCAGATTTAAAGCAAATTTTAAACTCGTTGCTCAGATTTAAAGCAAATTTTAAACTCGTCGCTCAGATTTAAAGCAAATTTTAAACTCGTTGCTCAGATTTAAATCAAATTTTAAACTCGTCGCTCAGATTTAAAGCAAATTTTAAACTCGTTGCTCAGATTTAAAGCAAATTTTAAACTCGTCGCTCAGATTTAAAGCAAATTTTAAACTCGTCGCTCAGATTTAAAGCAAATTTTAAACTCGTCGCTCAGATTTAAAGCAAATTTTAAACTCGTCGCTTAGATTTAAAGCAAATTTTATACTCGTCACTCAGATCTAAAGCAAATTTCAGTTGAGCGTCTTCTATTCGCATCGAGTCTGTTGTCTTCTCGTTTTAGAATAATTTTTTGTTATAGTCAATGATGTCTGAGTCCGTAGAGATTGTGGTGTAACAGCCAGTGATGTCTAAGCCAATTGTGTTATCATCAATGATGTCAGAGTATGTAGAGTCTGAGTTAATGGAGTCAGAGTTACTCAAAGTTCGTGAACTCACAAACTACGGAATCTTGCGCCGTCTAAAATGATTGTAACCTGCAATTTAGCTCGGTAGCTCCTCCCGCACCGCGAAATGCCTTGGTCCTTATTTTTACAAGAGGCAGTCAAACAAGCTGCGCATTTTATCGCATCAATTCATTCACTTCACGAACAGTGCATCAATGTTTCTATTTACTTGAAACAGTAAGGTGGAATTCATAATAAATTTCGTTTCTCCCTTCGATCAACTGAAAGCGTGTAAAAGGAACAAATGTTTCAAAATAACTTTAGATTTATTCTCTACTCTCAATATATTTGCCAATTAAAAACATATTACAAGAATAACTACCCCAAAATAAACTTAGGTCTGTATTCTATTTTCAATACTTTTGTCAATTGGAAACAGGTGAAAGGCAGTTATGACATTTAAAGGCAGTAAAATTGGTTCTTCCTCCAAAATATATTTAAGTTCGTTTCCTACGTTCAATATCTCTTTCAATTCAAAACATGCAAAAAGCATACCTGGCTTCAAAATAAATTTAGGTTTGCCCCCTACGTTCAAGATCTCCGTCAGCTCAAAAATGTAAAATGGCGTAACTGCGAGGCCGGCTTCCGACAATCGGCTTACGAGGAAAGTGGCATGCGAGACCTAAGCTGCACCTGACTTGGCTCTGTGCGGCGTAGTTGCAATGCACGTCGGGGAACACTTCACAAATTTATAAAGCGGCAATAGTGCGGCTTTTGTTAGCATTTCCCAGCCGATGGCCAATAGAAGGCTGCGGTGTGCCCGCTGTGCTCCTGAGGAAACCTGTTCAATTTAGAAATCAAAGAAGAGAGAGGGAGGTGCGCTCTAACACTGTTGTGTGCCAGTTGTTCTAGGCTTAAATTCAGTTTTTGTTCTTCTGACCCTCGTGGCTTAGCTATCATGAGCTGTAACGTTAGAGAAAATACGCACGATACTAAAGATTTCAATCTGAAGTTTGCAATAGAAGCTATACCAAAATACGAGCGTACTAAGTTGATGGATTTTAAAAGTGTAATAATTTAGAAACAATTTAAGGCTTTGAATGTTAGGCTTCATTCTACATGTCGCTTTCAGGGAAGAACAACATCACAAGTCGAAATTCTTGATTTTTCTGGTGAAATGATTTTAACTTTGAAAACTACTTTACGGAATTAGTTTTCATCGAAAATAGGTATCCTTCCTCTTGGTCAATTTTGATGGTACAGTTATGACGGTTTTACTAAATTACGTAGAGCGAAATTAGATTGTGAAGAATCTGATTTCCGACTTTCGAATCTACAAATCATATATTTTGAAGCTGAAAAAACCCTAACTCCGAAGATATTTATTTAATAAATAGTTTTCACGTCTTATCAGAACTTCAGTTAATGGGTGAAACACGACGTGAGCATTTCCGGTTAACGATCCATCCACCTCGTTATCAGCGCCTTATCTTGCTGGGAAACTCAGCCGTGCACACAATACAGCACTCCTGTGTCTCTGCATGTGTGAAGGACCAGAAAATATAAGTGCAGAAGGAAATGGGGGACTGAGCAATATTTTCTAATAGTGTTTTTCAAATAAATATTTTGTTAATCTGAGCCGTCATCATAATCCAGTACTTCTCTGTCTCTGAAAGTGTGAGCGACCAGAAAATATTAGTTCAGAAGGAAATAGAGGTCTGGGCAGTATTTTTTAACAGTGTTTTTCAACGGAATTTTTTTTGAATCTGACATGTCTTAGGAACATGAAAGAAGTCCAAGGCTAAGTGATATAAAGGGATGGTTTCACTGCGTAGTGATGCGTTACAATAAGATATTAAGGACAGCAGTTTGCGTTTGTACATAAATTTTTCTATTATTCCTGTAAACGATGAATTCCGGATATTTCCACGTGTTGCTCGTCTACTCTGATCGGTTAATGTTACTCTGTCACACTGGACTCTGATAGCTTAACAATCTTTTGCAGGATTTCATCACATTTATAGTTGTTAGCGATCATAAATATGACTGTAAACTTGAGTCACGATCGAATTCCTATACCTATTGCGTCACCTTCCACCTAAAATGTGCAGATGTGCATCAAAACTAATGTTAAGGTTCATTACTTCTCCCCATTGAACCACCGCCTGCCTCAGCAAAGCAAGCTTTTCAAAAGAGCCGTCCCATAGTCGAATCAAGTCTTTTAACATTTAAAAAAAATTATCCTAACCCTTGAATATCGCCTCGTTGCTAGCATAGAAATTAAGCATGCTTCAAAGTAATGCAAGCATTCGTGTAAAATACGCTTGTCTTTCCATGATATTTCACAAATTAAGTTCGATTTGAATACTCTAGTTATTCACAGTCTAACTTGGAGAGGTTCCATACCATCTTTAAACTCCATTCAGAGTGTCAACGTAAAGAGCAAACTTTCTGAGGACACTTTCGGCGTTGCTTTAGAGATGCAACAGCGTCCCTCGTTCTCAACCGATTCACTGGACGAAAGACGTAAGAGGACGTCTTTACATGTCAACTTCGGAGCGCAATTAGATACTTTTCAGCTGCCACGCTCATCTCCGGAACTACCTACACCGACCTCAGGATACCGGTTCGTGGACGAGTCTCTCTTTGTGTGATAAAATGTCAAAACTTTTCCTGCGGTATTTGAAATTTAAAACAATGATATTTTTTTGTACCCAAAATGTTTTGCTCAGAGTAGCTTCCGGGTGGACTCTGTGTTTCAATGATCAACCATTTAAAAAAATATACGGTTTCTCGTCACCCGATTTAAGTGCGTGTGTTTTGAAAAAATCCACGGACTTGTTTTACCAGATTTAGATACGTGTGTCGTAAGAAAATCTGCGGACCCTCTCCCAACAGATTTAGAGACTTGTTTCTTGGGCTCGGTCGAATTAAAGCTTTCAGTAAAGTTGCTGTTTGTAGCAGTTTTCTATTGGGCGATGTCAGCATTATTGGGCCGAGACATTACGGGCTCTGGCCAGGAAGTGGCTGAGGCAATAGAAGTGAGGCACAGGATGTTTTCATGCTATTGCAGGCTTGGGAAAAGGAAGCCACTTCAAACTTCTTAAAGAGATGCTCCTAAAAAGAAAACTGTGCCCAAGTAAAACAGTAATTCGATTGCTCTGTGGAAAATGGACTTTTTGTTTCCGGCTTGCGTTCTCGGTCTGAATAATTGCATTCACAATGTAATTTAGAATGTTGTTAGGATTTACATATTATCACGTCTTCAAAGTAATTCGATCATGTGATGAAAAAATACTTGAAGGAAACTGAATACAGACTACAAATGCCCTAATCTCTACATATCAGCATACTACAAAAAGAGAGCATAGTATTCTCAAAAATTTCCCCTTAGAATCCCAGAATTGTACAAAATACGCATCATATTATAGCGAACAACCGCAACGTTGCAGTGAATGGTTTCATAACTCTAGGAAAGACTTCTTTGCAGCAAGTGCAGTAATATTCCCCTCAAGGATGATTTTTAATAATTATATGAAATCATCTCATTCTTCCACCCTCACTCCAGAAAAAGACAAAGAGGTTTCCAAAAACTCTCCTTAACCTAATAGCGTTCAAATTATAAAGAAAAAAAGGTAAAGAGTTTTAAAAATTTTTCAAGCGAATTCTAAACTTGTGGAGGATTTTCCCTCTTAATTCACGTATCCTTCACATATAAAAGAAGTTCGTACAAGACATTTAAAAATAATCTACGTCTTTTACATCATTTACGCACGTTATTACTATGACCGGTCCAAAAATTCATACAAGACAATTTAAAATGTACGCCTTTACACACATCGTTTACGAATGTTGTGACAATGACCGATCAAAAAGTTGGGGAGTCACTGATTTAAAATTAAAATCATACGATATCTGTCCCTGTGGTGCTGTTGCTGGGGAGTCTAAAGAATTTTCGTTCGTATGACAGAATTTTCTGCATTTCAAACGTAGACTGTATGTGGTACACCGAGCAGAAGAATGTCGTTATAACCTCGTAAAAACTGCTCTCAGGATTCACTGGGAAGTATTCACAGTCCCAGGCCTTCTTTATTATTTTTTAGTGTGTTTGTGTTAACTAGTGAATGTGTGCGCTGATCATATTTATTTTTAATTTTAAGCTGCGTTTATTAATTCGCAGGTAAGTGCACAAGGCAATTTTTAAAAATTTCTGATGCTTGTTTTAACTAGTAAAAAGTGTGCCAGATCCTAGTTAAATTTTTAGTCTGCTTTTATTAGCTTGTACATAGAGTTTTGTTTCCAAGAGTTTTCGTCAGAGAAACAACGATTTAATGAGTGAACAGACACCGGCAGTAGCATTTTTGCGGTTACCGGCTTGTTACTCGTTCATAGTCTTTGTTGGAGCATCTAAGGTGATATTATTCGTCCACTTTGGTCAGTGATTCGATAAGTGTTGAATCAACTTTTATTTTAACAGATTCATCATTAGAATTAAATGTTTTGAGCTTTTTCCAAACTATATTGTTTTGAATAAAACCAACTTCATTTTTTGAAACTTCGGAAACCTTTTGTTTAGTTAAAGGATTGAAACATTCATTTCATTTACATGAGAAATTACCGTGAAATTTATGTCTGTCTTTGCTGTGTTTTGAAATCCATTCCATTTCCGGAAAAATATCCTCAAGCACCTCACGTTTCAACCGAGATCGCAAATTTTTAATAGGAAGAGCGAGGTTATAAACTGCAGCTACGCAGGGAGCTTGCTTTCCAGTTTCAGTTGCAACGTAATCGGGCGAAGTTTGTATTGCTTTTCTTTTGGGTTCTCGAAGGTTGCTTACTCGCCTTCAAACTTTTGCTCTCAGAATAGAAGTCGCTTTCGCTGAGGCTTCATTTTATGCATGCTAACACCGCCGCATATCTCTAGGGTCGCGTCACGGGAGCGAAGGGAGACCAGGACGAACGAACTTCCCACCGTCTTGCATAGCACAGAAAATGAAGAAAACTAGAATCAGACAAACTTGTTACTAATTTGGCGTGGGTTATTTATGACTAGAGAAATTCCCGATCCCGATGTTTTGTAAATGTGTTATTGACTCTAGCCACATTAGCATCACACTCTAAGAAAACTGGAATCAGGCAAACTTGTTGCTAATTTGGTGTGGGTTATTTATGACTAAAGAAATTCTCGATCAAGGAATCTGAAATTTATCTAGTCATAAATAACCCACGCCAAATTGGCAACAAGTATGTCTGATTCTCGTTTTCTTCGTTTTCTGTCCCGCGTGTTGTTCACACGACTGAATTGCAGTGCCTTCAAGTGGCGGATTGTAAAGCTAATGGGGTTTGCAAAACACACTTCCCAAATGCTTGGTACATTCGTGTTATAAATCTTTCCATGCAGTGCGCAAATGGTGCTTTACACTGTAGTTGCTTAGCTTGTAGAAGAAGCGCTCGGTTATTTCTTCCCTTAAGGAACCATGGATACTGAAAATCTGTCTCGATCAACACCAAAGATATGCCTTGCATCAAAAGAGCAGTGTGGTTCGATGTGGGCAATGTTCAAATGTTGTTAAAGAAATGACAGACCGTTCGTCATTTTGAAAGAGCCAAGAGAAATGACGAACGAAAGAGCCAAGAGTCATTTTGAAAGAGCCAAGAAATGCTTACGCATGGAAAGAGCCAAGTTGCATTCAAGGGCAATATTGACTATGATTTTGTTGTCTAAGGTTAGTATCAAATACTATTCATTGTCTTGATTATAGCTATTGAGTCAGTTTTTTCTGTGATTTCCCTTACGTCTTTGTATTGGTCAGAGCTGAGATTGATATAAGTCATAAAGATGTGAGTTTGTCGGTCGTCAGCTAAGCATGCGTAGCATTATTAGCGATCTTATACGCATATACATGCATCTTTTATCCACTGGCATACTGACCTGCTAAATGTTTCATTTTGGTGCGAGTTGCAAGCAATTATAGTGCACGCTAGAGACCCGAAGATAAGCCCTTTCATCGAGAGGTCGTATTTTTTCCAAAGGTTAGCTTGCTCTTTACGCACTGAAAAGAACAGAAGTATGAGTGCGTGTGTCATTAACGTATTTAAAAGCATACCTTACAAAGCAGCAAATCGCATATACTGATATTTGGTCTTCTCTTTGATGTTTTGATTCATGTTCATTAATGTCTCTTTGATGTATTGATTCACGTTCATTAATGTTTCTTTGATGCTTTGATTCATGTTCATTAATGTTTCTTTGATGTTTTGATTCACGTTCATTGATGTTTCTTTGATGTATTGATTCATGTTCATTAATGTCTCTATGATGTATTGATTCACTTTCATTAATGTTTCTTTGATGTATTGATTCATGTTCATTAATGTCTCTATGATGTATTGATTCATGTTGTTCATTAATGTCTCTATGATGTATTGATTCATGTTCATAAAAACGAGTTTTTCAACATTGATAACCGAGTTTTGCATTTGCCATCACAGTGAATTTTATCGACCCGTGGTATCCAGTGCTGTTTAGTAAAACTGGAAAACGCACCAAATTTATGATGAAATAGGGTATTAATTATCTCGCTAACAACTAAAATGACATGAAACGAAAATAGAGATGTTATAATCAATATTAATCTACGTCGTAACTTTATTTCGTGAAGTAATTGCAGCGCTCGTTTAATTATCGCAACATTTTTGTGCGCATGCGTCGTTCAACATGAGATAGCCAAGTGTCTGAGATTTTTAAATTGTGAACTTTTACAAAAGAACAGTTATTGACCGCTTGAAGTTGAAGAAGTTAATTCTCTGCGGAGAGGGGCGAGTGTTCCCATAAGGAAACGACCATCTTCAATTTGTGTTCAGGTTGTGTCAGGCATCGCAAGCTGGGAGATGAAGTTTAAGCAATTTATTTACCACAAGCGATACAGTAGTAGATGGTTTCTTAAGTCTAGATATGAAAGTAATTTTGACCTCTGGTTATATTTTGATATTCCAATATAATAGTTTAGCAAAATAGTCGGCAGTTTTGCTGTTGACTGATACGTGAAACGATGTTTTTTGTTTAAATTCACGATTTAGCACTTTCCATCCTCAGATGACCTATTCTAAATGGATTAGAATAGGTCATCTGAGGATGGAAAGTGCTCACATCTGCGATACTAAAAAACGACTCATTCTGAAATTTTTCCATGAACGGTTTGTCATATTTCGCAAAGTTTTTCTGATAAAATAAATGTAATTTAATTTTATTTGAAAGCTTTAGGATTTAAAAGCCAAGGATTTTAGAAGCTAAAATCCTTGAAATAATTTTCGCGACGTAGCATGTTGATACCAAATTCCACATCAGTCGATCCCATTCGAACGAGAAGATACGGTTTAACCTGACTCGATTTGACTAGCCTGGACTTAAGCCTCAAACGCTTCACCAAGCTAGAACTTCATTTTCGTTGCCACGTTTCAGAGGCCGCGGATGAAAAGCTCTATTCTTTAGGTCAAGCTTTAATCAAAAGAATTCGCCGCTGAGAACGCGAGCTAAGCAAAAATTCCGCGTATTTGGAGGGCAACGATCAACAAGTTTGGGCACCAAAAGCTTCTCTGCTTTGCTGATGTTGCAATTTTTGAGCTATGCCCGAGCTCTAAAGCTCGATTGCTATCTCCGTCGGAGAAAAGAACGCCGCTTTATTTTACCTTAGCGATGTGACTATTCATAGGACCAACGTTACGTCGGCAGAGAAGTTAATGCCTTCCTATCTCGGCGCTGAAATGGTCACTCATCTGCGTTACATTCGCACGCTAAGTGCGGCGGGTTGAACCGAAGTTCAATATTCAACTCAAATTAAAGTTATTTTTAGAAATCAATTTTGAAAACAACGAGCATTCAATAGATCGCGCCTTCATTTAGTTTTCATTGTGCATTTATCGAAATTGGGTTAGTGACTGCTGGTCGGTCAGCAGCATTATGAAAATCCCCTCAGTGACCACAGGTGAGTCATTTCGCACTTAAAGGCTTAACAAACACAAAACACCTTGCGAGGTGACCTGAAGGCTTGCTTTCGGGCCCTCGCTTGAATATATATAGTGTATTAAAACAGTTTTCAAATTATACAAAGAATGGCAGTTATTGCAAGCTGAAATTCGATTTTACCTATGACGCGTTAGGTTAGGCAATTTATGCATTACACCTCAACGACCTCAGTGTCATTTAATGCATTACGCAATGTGGGATTTGAATTTCACATTCGTGTCGAAATGTTCTGACGGCGATCACGCAGTTTGGAAATTTCTCGCCAGTAGAGAGATAAAAAAAATCTGGTGGACCAGAATCTGTGAAAGACGCAATTGTGTCGCTTCGCCGTAAGTACCGACGTTCTGTTAGAAATTACATATTTCTTAAATTTTCATGTGAAGTAAAAAAATTAAAGTAGCTTTGGAAATTAACGTGTTTGGGGTGCGGAGCGGTAGAAGGTAGTGCTTCTGGGCAGACCGTTTAACCATCATGGCCGATTTTTCGTAGTACCTTTTTATTTTGAGTAATCACTCTTTTGATTTTCGTTTACTTTGATTTACGTTCTCGTTGCATGTTTGAGCTCCTTAAATCTTACCGAGAGGCCTAATACGCATTTAAGCCCTACTTTGGGAATATACTTATTCTCCTATTTAAGAGTCCTTATAACCTTAAAACATTAAAACATCAAAATTGGCCTAGAGCGCCCAACTTAAAATTTCTACTAACCTCTTAATGAGAAGTAATCTTCTTATAACCTTAATATTACCTTAAAAACTTAAAAGTAGTAAATCTTCTCTTACTTAAACTTTCCATTTTTTCCTCTAATGGCCTTTAATATGTGCCTCTTGAAATGTGCCCATTAAAGTTTCAAGATTAGTGCAACATTGTAACCCTTAATAGAACTTAAAAGTGTGAAATCTTGAACTATATGAAATTTATGCCCAGTAAACTGTAACTATTGCTAAATTCAGTAAATTAACGTAAATTTTCTGCTTCTAGAATAACTTTGAAGTCTGTCCGAGACTGCGCGTTATAACCCAGCCTTGTTTTTCTCCGCCTACGGTTGTCCGCCGCACCTGTACGATTAATCCTGTCGCCGGAGCTGTTCTGTTTTATAAAACTCACCGTCGTAGTGGTTAGAGGCCAAGCCAGCCCGCTTCGTAGGTGTGTTGCGTATTGAATTGTCATTTGAAATTTCGAATGTCTTATAAAATTTCTTCTCCTACAAACAGATAAATACTTGGTAACGATAAGCTTTACAGCTTGTATATTCTCTTCCAGTTGTGTTGGACTACCAATTGTGGGTCCCGCGGATGTTGGTGGGATTTTAACCTTATACCGTCACATCAAGAGGTTGCCAAAGTTGAATAAAATCAGTTCCCCGCTTTAAAGGCTTTCCTTTCCTTTTTAAGTCTAACAGTTCAAAATTAGGTTTAATGCATCCTGAATTGAAGGCCTCGATTCACTTTTATTCATTCTTTAAGCTTGTAATCTAATGAGCATCATCTAACACATTGTTTTCGTACCTTGCTACTCGGTAAGAGGTGAAGTTTGATTGTGTTTATTAAACTGTTGTTCTCAAATATCAGCACTCTCCTTTTAAAGATTGTATTCTGACATTTGAAGTCGGCCTTCGGACATTTAACGGCTTTGTGAAAATTATCTGCGTTATAATTACGTGAGATAACATCAGTGCAAGGAACAGTAAATGCCAGGTATTCAAATGTAAAATTATGTAAATGTATAATGATGTAAATGTAAAATAACGTCAACGAGAGACAGCGTAATTGTATGAGAATGTAAGTGTACTAGTGTGCTAGAATAAAACGCGTATTGCATTTTTCGCTTCTCTAGCACAATGATGTAATTGTAAGATAACGTCAACAACGAGAAATATCGTAATGGTATGAGAATGTAAATGTACTAGTGTGTTAGAATAAAACGCAGATTGCAACTTCCCGTTTTTTCTAGCCCGTGGGTGTCCACTTTCCTAGCGATGTCACTACTTTACTTTCAATGAGTTTCATATTTTCGATTACTTCATTTGTAGCCCTGCGAGATATGCTAATTTCTGCTACGATATAAGACTGAAGTATATATGTATTCAGGTGGATGATATACGAGACCAGATGGGGCTAAACAATGTGAAAAAAGTCCCTAAAATGTGTTGGCTTTTTTTAATTTTTCTTGCTTTATACATGGATTCAATTGAGTTTGCTGTTCTAAATTTTAGGCAAATCTCTGACCAGCATTAGTCCAATCACGCTCGAATCAAAATAAGTAATTGAGATAGAGCTGTTGGACATTTGGATTTTTAGTCCTGGTGGAGAGGAAGAATTTTAAAACGAATTCTTCTGTACCGAAAAATTGCAGCAACGGTGGAACAGTTGAAGGTCAGAGTGTCTTGCCCAAGGAGATGAAATTTTTGGCGTTCTTTTGTGTCTTTGATCTATTTTGTAGACCATACAATGGCGTTAGTAACATTTTTCCGCCGAACAAAGAAAATGCAGTAACAATCCTCGAGCGAATACTGTCATTCGTTAGCAGACATTTTTTAATGCATCGCATCTTATTTGATCGCAAGCAATGTGTGAAATGTCTTTAGCAGCAATGTCTAAAATGTCTGTAGGCAAGGATGTCTAAAATGTTTTTAGGTAGCTATGTCTAAAATTATCAGCTTTATTCCAAATTTCTGCAATGAACGCAGCTGAATGTCAAGTTATAAGCAAACTGTCAACAGCTATAAGCAAAATTGAGAAATAATTTGAACTCGTGCACGCACCTGAGCTTAGAATGACTAACTATGACTGCCACCAGCTCCTTCGTTTGGAATTCCCAGCGAAAAGCTTCAATTTTTTCTGATCGTTACTAACAGGAGTTCATTTTGCATTATATTCCATTGATATATTTATATTCCACGACGAAATACTAATGAAATATTTTTCAATGCTAATGAAATGTTTAAATGACTGGCCAAATTTTTCTCTTGCGAAAGTACTGAGAAAAACACATTTTTGTGTGTCATCAATATACAAGTACTATCGAGGCATTGTGACACTTATGAGCGTCGTGGGCTGATATGACACTCATAAGTGTGTTAACCGCTACACAACGCAAGTCAGCTCTGTTTGACACAAATGTTTCATTTTCTCTGATTTACCAGTGAATATACGTATTGCATCTCAATATCTACGAATTTGAAGCCAAATAACAAATTTTGGATGGTTTCTGGAGAGAATCATATTCCATTCCCAAATTTAAAAGACTGCCAATTTTTTACCAAGAAATTTTCCGCCAAATGAAACGGGAATTTGAGTTTTCATTTTTCCGATCACTTGAACATGAGGTCAAAAATAGTATACCCAGACTCATTTAGATTTCTCTGCGTAGCCGTTTGTAAGGATGTAGCAGAATTGAATTGAAGACGTTTTTCTCAGCGTGGTATGCAGACTTTACCCCAAATAGTTTTCAGCAGCAAGAAACGTAGCAGAGATGCTGCTGAGAAACAACTTTATCTTCTTCCATGGCACGAAACCCTTGACTGAACGGATGCAGGATTTGGTAAGAGGGAAGCAAAACAGCTTCGGCAGTATTGTAACTCGATCAGACCAGACAATTGGATCACAAACGGAGCACACTGCACAAGAGACTGCTGCTCTTCTCATGCAGGACGTGATGACCAAAGCCAAATTTCAACTTCGCTGCTTTCGCTGCATCAGGAATCCAAATGAAACCGATGACCTGGAACTGAAAACTCCAAAGTGGTTCAATCTTTCGATGTTTTGGCAAGAGCTTCCAAGCCATAACTATTCCAAACCATTTCCAAACTATTCTCTCAGTCATTTATTTCGACAATAATTGACAAGGATATGACGATACCCATGTGCGTATATAAGCTAAGGATCTTTACGTTAAGATATGGATTAAAAAAAATAGGATGTCTTTTGTATCCTTTTAATGGAAATAAACTGTTTTTCTTTTTTTTCTTTCTTCTTTTCTCCATAATTCTGCCTATCATCAGGATGACTTAATCTTGTTGCTAGCGTTGGAAAATCTACTGTTGCAATGAATGCAGCAGAATTTTTTTCATCAAGTGTTGACTCACTTGAAACAATCAAAAGAGTACAGGTGAGTGAACTAAAACTCATTCCGTAGGTAATTTCTGGTAGTAACCCTACCATCTGCTCAACGCTCCAACGAACACTATTAAAGCGTTCCTGATATCGGAACAAGCGGACTTTTTTCAAAATATTGATCACAATACTTGGAGCAGACATAAAGAAGCTCTCAACATCAGACAAAATCGAAAATTCCATGATTTTTTCAATGTATATTCATGCATAAGACTAAATATTTTTAACTTTAGAATAGAACCTCGGGAAAACTTTCATTGGAAGCACAAATAAAATGGTTTACGTTTCAGCTCAAAATATTTGTAGGGGTCACAAATGTTGACTACGTTCGCCGTCACACATCACGGCAAGTATCTTCTTTATACAAAAGAAAATATACTCCGAACAATAAAAAACTAAGTTAATCCAGAATTTATACTGGGCTCACCGAAAGATTGTTCGAAAAAAATTAAGCGCGAACGTTTGTGTGATATGAGCTATGAAACGAACAAGAACTTTGAATTAAACCCGTATTTTGTGTCTGAAGGTGTCAAATATTGCTTTGGAACAGCTTATATAAGCTCATGGCATTTCAAACCTAATTTTGAAAAAATAAGCATCTTGTTCCACGCAACTGAATATTCGCCTTGAAAACTGATGTCTTTTTTCTCGCTGATGAACATCTCAGTTGTTCTGAGCGCCACTTCTTACACTTCCATCCAAGTTTGCAACATTTAATGGATTTAAAAACCTTAAGAACATTCTTTGAATGCACTGGCTGCATGGAGCAACGTGAGAGTGTATCATAGGCGCGTGAAATCGTTGATCTTCATCAGTTTTAATCATGACGTTTATTCCGCAACGGAAAGAAACCAAGGCTCTTGATCATAGCGCTTGATACTTCACGCACTCACCCGGCAACCACAGGGTGCGACACTCAATCCTGCATTTTTACGCTTCCACAGCCTTCTCTAAAATTCAGGATTGACTGTCGCACCCTGTAGAAGCCAGAGCAAGCCTAAAGTTTTCAATCACTTTTTTCCAGAGCAATTGTTAACAATGACTCATTGAGTCGAAACGTTCATTTTTAACTGTAAAGCTTTTAATATAAACTATTACGTATCAAAGCCTTATTCCTCACTATAATTTTCTTAGTTGAAATTTGTAAAAATACACTCCGACGTGTGTTTCCAAGCCTAAAGCGTTGCTGGTTTAATGAGGTTGAGTACATTTGGCCAGTTGCAACGGTTGGTTAGGTCTGGTTGTGAGTAGCAAATTGAAAAACCGACTGTGCAACTCGAATGTATTTCTATCGTTTCTAAGGAGTATGAAAATGCGTATAATTACATGATAATATTTTACCTCGTTCTCTAAAAACAATTTCGGAAAAAGTAGTGAAAAATTTAAATGCTATTCATATATGCCAGTACGTAAATGAGCAATTTCCCTGGTGGTACACATATGTCCCAACACGCTGGCAACGTGCTAAAGTGAGGAAGAACATGCGTGTGCCATTTCAATCGCACTTGTTATTTTCTGCTAAACTTGTGACTGTGGACCGAGATTTCTGCTAAACTTGTGACTGTGGACCGAGATTTCTGCTAAACTTGTGACTGTGGACCGAGATTTCTGCTAAACTTGTGACTGTGGACCGAGATTTCTGCTAAACTTGTGACTGTGGACCGAGATTAACTCGAAGTCTGTTGCATTATAGAGAACAATGCTCTCTCGCTCTTTCTGTTTTGCATGAGATGAAACACCAATTCCTGAAGTTTTAACCAAAGCTCATCAAAGCCCCAATCTCAAACAGAATAATATTGATGTTGACAGGAAATTAATCAGGCTCAGCAACATAAGGGTTCTTGTTGAGAACGAAGACGGAAGTTTGTTTGTTTGTTTCAGTTGTGGAGATAAAATATCTTTGAAGTGAATGGCAGTAGACTGACATCACGCATCCCTGAGAAATACGCAGATACTGGTAATAATTGTTTTATTCCAGTTTATATCCTGCGAGTGTACCAACAGCAGCTGCTTAAGAAATAAAGGCATTAACAGGAGTCGAAGCGTATAACATATCATCCGACTTTTGTTCACGGAAGCACTCAACATCATTTTCCCGCATTTCATTCACTTCAAACGATCTTGTGATTGTAAGATCTGAAAAAGTGATCGTGATATCAGTTCAAAATCATTCAATACCTGAAAATCAGGACCTGAAATCACTGAAAATCGGGTCTCAGTATTTGAATGTGAAATCTTGCGAAGTTGTGTAAAATTGATAAATCCCTACTAAGACTCCGAGGAAGAAGATTTATTTAAAATTTTACATCTAGACTCGTGAGACGTTGGATAACTCTGATAAATCATAATGACGACTTTCAGGTAGAAGATTCATTTGAAAATTTACATTTTTACGCTTGAGACATCGGATAACACTGATGAATCCCAAAGAAGACTTTCATGTGGAAGATTCATTTGAAATTTCCCATCGGATAACCCTAAGATGACTTTCAGGTTGAAGATTCATTTGAAATTTTACATTTGGACTCGCGAAATGACGAAGAAAACTACTCGAGTGCAGAACAAAGTGCTCAGGAGACGCGCTCCACGGAATAATAATTCCACACAACGTAGCGAACGAAAGCGTCGACACGACAGTGTTCCACGTTGCTGCTACAACGTCAGGTCTACCGCCATTTTTGCCCACCCAGGTGCAAAATATTTGATGTATAAATTAAGTGTTTATCGCTAAATTCGATGTATGGAAATTAGTATTATCCATTGGTAAACTAATCTAACATCACGCTGTAGTACTATCCAGAGGTGGATTTCATGCTATAGTGTGGTAGACCTCACGCTTTAGTTCTAGCTAGAGGTAGACCTCACGCTATAGTACTAGCTAGAGGTAGATCTCACGCTATAGTGTGGTAGACCTCACGCTTTGGTTCCAGCTAGAGGTAGACCTCACGCAATAGTGCGGTAGACCTCACGCTTTAGTTCTGGCTAGAGGGAGACCTCATGTTATAGTGCGGTAGACTTCACGGTACTGTACCAGCTAGAGGTAGACCTCACTCTATAGGGATGTAGACCTCACGCTATAGCACTAGCTAGAGGTAGATCTCACGCTATGGTGTGGTAGACCAAACGCCAGAGTACGGTATACCTCACGCTATAGTGCGGTAGAGCTCACGCTACAGTGTGGTAGACCTCACGCTACAGTGCGGTAGACCTCACGCTACAGTGCGGTAGACCTCACGCCATAGTGCGGTAGACCTCACGCTACAGTGTGGTAGACCTCACGCTACAGTGCGGTAAACCTCACGCTACAGTGCGGTAGACCTCACGCTACAGTGCGGTAGACCTCACGCTACAGTGCGGTAGACCTCACGCTACAGTGCGATAGACCTCACGCTAAAGCAGTACCGTGCTCCATTCCCCGAGCTGCGAGGTCGTTATTTCCAAAGCAACCAAAGGCGGGAGTTCAAAGATGAGAAACAAAGAGCTCAGTGAAAAATGCAAGGAAAAGTTAACTTTAATGAAAACTGACGAGACAAAACTGCTTTCCCTTTGTATCTGAATTAAAAGAAAATGTGAATACCTAATTTCTCATGAAGGATGGGAGCGTTGGGGAGGCTGTAAAGATATCGCGCTGCACAATGCGTAGGGAAAGAAAGATGTGAAACTCGAATTATTTCTCGATGGAATAAACGTCGAAAAGACTCCTCATCCTTAAAAGCTTAATTAAAAACAGTGCATATTTTTTGACGCTTCAGCTATTCAAGCTTCTCGAGCGTCTTTGCTAAAGACGAAATATTGGAAAAACGAACTCGATCGAAGCTCTTCAAGATCGGAAGACGTTTTGTGCATTACTTGATTGGCTCAGGAGGAAGACGGGCGTCGGCTCAATTTTTGGCGAAGAAATCCGCCTTGAATCTCTAGTTGAATATTGCACAGGCCTCACCTACAGACACCTCACACTAGTGCAAAATTTGGTGCCTATGCATAAACGACATTTCAGCGTACGAGTTGCTAGTGTGCCAGCTCACAATTGATATTGAGTGCGTTGGGCGCATCGAAATGATGAAGAAATGATGACCGCTTTAAACACGGTTTTACATTCATTTTCAAGCTAATTTTTTTCATTATTTAGAGTTTAATAAGCCCTCAAAAAATATTTGAACCACACTCGGCAAAAAAATCACTTATGAGAATTTGCTCTTCAAACCTTTTTTTTGACCTTAAGATGTTGTCCACAAAGGGTGTACCAGGATCCACGCGTACTGAGTAGGAATGTTGAAAACAAAAGAACTGATCTTTTTGCTCATAGATTGGTAACGGTGTCTGTGTCTGGCTCCCCTCAGATGTCTGTGTTCCTTTGTATTCAACATTCAAAACCACAAAATACAGATCAACAGAATAGCAAGCATTTTATTTTGATGGCACGAATGAACTAATAGAACCAAGTCCTTCACAGTTCACGGTTGATAAGAAACGAAATTTTCCCAGTTTGCCTGCAGACGAATTTCCAAAAAGAGATACGAAAACATACTAGGGTAAGTTCCGCTATTTCGACCGTTCCTCATTTTCGCACAGATAGTATTTACATGGAAAAAACGCTACTAGCATTAGATAGCTAGTGTAAGGGTAAACCTTGTTACACACTTCCAACATTTAACAAGTAATAGTGTTATTTCCATTTAAATGCTTTCTGTACGATAATGAGGAACGATTGAAGTAACGGAACTTGCCCTACTCTGAGCGAACGGCGCATTGAGAACAGCTCGAAGAATCTTCGACTTTATCTCCAAAACCAATTCTCCAATCGCTCCAAAATGCATCATGTGCATGTTGGCTGAATACTACACGTCCTCTTTTTCAACAAGCTCCTTTGTTGTAGAGGAGCGATAAAAATTCTGAACAGGAGTTTGTTTCGCGCGTTTTTTTTTCGAGGAAGCAGGTCTATCTCCCCAGATTTTGTTGGGCAATTCAATAGGCCGGCCGACAAGAAAATATCCAAGGCTGCGGCCACAATGTTCCTCGGAAATATCAAAGAGATACGCGGCGAACTCGCACGAAAGAATTGCCTTCGATAAGAGTTCTTGCAGCTCGCTGGTTCTCAGCGCCACTTCTCACACTTCTGTCCAAATTTGCGACGTTCAATTGATTTAAAGAAAACCTTTATGAATACTTTGTGAATGCGCTGCTTGCATGGAACAACGTAGGAGTGTATTACAGGTGCATGAAATCATTGAGATTCATGAGTTTCAAATTTTTTACTTCAGAGTGTTTTAAAATATTTCTATGTTGATAAAGGATACATTTATTTAGGACTGCAAATCAACCATTAGCCGTAAAAACACATGTTCACCCAACCTATTTCTGCAAGCCAGGAAAAATCAAGAAATAGTTCACATAATACAGGCTTTAAAATCATTACGGTATGCAAAAAAACTGACGAGGAATTTATCATTTTTACGAACGTAATCAAGATATCTTCAATAGGATTCGTTCATAAATACTCGACTTCTGAAAACCTTTAACATTACTTTAATAATTATGAAGAGAACTCATGGTGTTTGCTGTGTGTGTATATTGTGCAGGACGAAAGATCACGAGAAAGAAAACAATTTACGCAACACGTAAAAGTTTCATACCACTGATACATTCTAATGTCAGGAAAATTAATAAAGAAATGCAAGCTTTGCTACAAAACCTCTAGAATTTCTTGCAGATAATTGAAAGCCTCGAGAAATGGGCACAGAAGAGGAAAAGTTCTTCCATTTGACATGAAGGAAGCCATGGACATGGCTCGGTGTGAGGCGTGACGACCTGGTTGAGAACTGC